>JAHHUM010000882.1:996591-1028039 GCA_036173005.1 Crenichthys baileyi | reverse complement strand
TTAAAATATTCTTCATGAAGCTCATGTTTCTGTCTTAAAAATTTCTTTTTTTATTGCTCTGATGTAATATTCTAATCTTAAATGGTGTGTTTTTCTGCAAGCAGAAAATCATCATAGTTGAGATAAAATAAAGGTTTGAAAACATCAGTCTGTCTATAATTAATATATACACACGTGGACAAAATTGTTGGTACCCCAAGGGACATGCCTGTCTATAATTTTCTTTCTAGTCTCCTGAGACAACTCTTCCTTCGCTTCCTCTGGTCCATGTTGAGTGTGGTACACACCATGTCACCAAACAGAACAGTGACTACCTGTAGCCCTATTTATAGGCCCACTGACTGTTTATAAGAATGTAGACACCTGTGATGCTAATTAATGGACACACCTTGATTTAACATTATTTTCAGGGGTACCATAATTTTTTTCCAGGCCTGTTTCATGAGTTTATTTTTTAAAATAATTCTGTTGAAGCATGTTTGACAAGAAATGTTTGACTTTCAGTTTTTCATTTTCATAAAATTTTTATTCATTATTACCTTTGTCAGATTCAAGTTATTTCTGTGACCATTGTGGGTTTTTCTTTCAATAACTGAGGGGTACCAACAATTTTGACCACGTGTGTATAATGTGTTTCACACATTATAGGCAATGGTTCTCGACCGGAAAAGGGTGGCTTGTCCTCTTCAGGTTGGAGGGGAGTTCCTGCCTCAAGTGGAGGAGTTCAAGTATCTCGGGGTCTTGTTCACGAGTGAGGGAAGAATGGAGCGGGAGATCGACAGACAGATTGGTGCAGCTGCCGCATTAATGGGGGCACTGTGCCTGTCCGTTGTGGTGAAGAGAGAACTGAGCCAAAAGGCGCGCTCTCAATTTACCGGTCCGCCTACGTTCCTACCTTCACCTATGGCCATGAACTTTGGGTCATGACCGAAAGAACAAGATCCCGGATACAAGTGGCTGAAATTAGCTTCCTCCATAGGGTGGCCGGGCACTCCCTTAGAGACAGGGTGAGGAGCTCGGCCATCCGGGAGGGGCTCAGAGTAGAGCCGCTGCTCCTCCACATTGAGAGGAGCCAGTCCAGGTGGCTCGGGCATCTATATCGGATGCCTCCAGGACACGCTGGAGGGACTATGTCTCCCCCTGGAGGAGCTGGAGGAGGTGTCTGGGAGAGGGACATCTGGGCGTCTCAGCTGAGTCTGCTGCCCCCGCGACCCCCGTCCTGGATAAAGCGGAAGACGACGAATACGAGTACGAGTACGAATGTGTTTCACTTAGAGAATTCAGTTACTGAAATTAATGAACTTTTCAATAATATTCTAGTTTATTAAATATGCCATTCTAATGAGATTCCTCCCTTCAGGTGTTGTCAGGTGTTATGAACCAGTTGTAGCACTTTTGCCTTGCAGCAAGAAGGTCCTGGGTTCAACTCCCGCCCAGAGGTCTTTCTGCATGGAGTTTGCATGTTCTCCCCGTGCATGAATGGGTTCTCACCGGGTGCTCTGGCTTCCTGCCACAGTCCAAAAACATGACTGTTAGGTTAATTGGTCTCTCTAAATTGCCCTTAGGTGTGAATGAGTGTGTGCGTGGCTGCTTGTCCTGTATGTCTCTATGTTGCCCTATGATGGATTGGCCACCAGGGTTGTACCCTGCCTCTCGCCCATAGACTGCTGGAGAGAGGCACCAGCTCTCCCGTGACCCACTATGGAATAAGCGGCATAGAAGATGAATGAATAATAATAATAATCTTTCTGAGTTCTACCCAATCACCATATTAACAGTCCATCATATCAAGGCTGGCTATATTTTCACTATTCCCGAAACAACCAGTGTTTAATCAACCTTAGCTTATTTAAAATTTGTATCCATAAAGACATAAAGTTTACAGAACTCTCTCCTCCGACGGTTTTTAGCCTTTGGGAAGAGCAGAAAGAAACTGTACATCAGATATAAAGTTTAAAGTGTGATGTATGGAGCTGCTTAGATTGAGGTGTCAGGATTTATGGCCAGACCTGCTGACATCAATTACTCTCTAAACACTAATGTAGCTGAAAAATCCCCTTTGATAGATCTGGTTATTAATGCAAGTACACAGGTATGCAGCCACTCAGGGCTCCCTGGAAAGGTTAGATTTATCATGGTGACATTTTCTTGGTGTTATGCACCCACATTCTCTTACTGTTGCCAAGGGATAGGCAACAGAAGTACAGGATTCCCTAAAATGGCATTTCAAACTCCTAAATATTAAAGAGCATGTAAATATGTTGCATTTCTACTTTCAGTCTAAGGATTTGTCATGACAAGCTCAAATCCATAAAGCCTTTTAAATTTTTGAGAATAAAAATAAATAATATTAATGTTACTGTCACATTATCTAGCAAGTTAAACTTTTTCCTAAAGAAATAAAGTTGTACTGGAAAACGTTAACTGTCAAATAATGAAAAAGGAACAAAAGTGCACATATAGATAGTCTGTTACCCAGAGAGTATGGTTGAAATAATAATAATAAAAAAACATTTACTGTAAATCCTGTTTGAAATTAAATCATCCTAATTTCTACTTCAGGACATCACAGTGCTGTCATGTACTCCCTTGTAATTTTATTTTTCTAGAGCATGTTTGTGCTTTAATATCTGCCTCTGTGTGCTTGCCTGCTTGGTGTCATGTTATTTGCAAAAAAATAAAAGCAATTCAACAATTATCGGAAGCATAAACGAAGAGCTCAAAAGAAACGATTTATGTTCACACAGCAAGGCTAAAAAAGACTGACATTAACTTTAAAAAAGCACATAAAATGTTGTAAAAATATCTTCATCCTGCCTCAGATTATTGCCAAAAAAGAAAAGTGCCATTAAAGTCCCATTTGTATTTAGAAACAGTTTCCAGGGAAACCAGGTGCAAAGATGCTGTGACACCTCACTTTAAAGCAACCTTAATGGATCCATATTTGAGCACATGTGGTGAGCTGTGGCTAGCAGAAGGAAGAGCCTTTTGAGTTTCCTATGTTTCCTGCTGCCTCTGGTACCTTGGGGTTGATGTTTTAATGGAGTGTGGGAGGTGCAGGTTCCTTGGCGATTCTGCGGGATTATCCAGACTCTCAGGAGCTCCTTGCGTATTGACTGCTAATGCAGGCTGCAAAGAAGCAACTGAATTCCAAACTCTAGCTGACATTTACTTGAAGAAATTACTTAGAGTGCACTCCTTAAAAGTGTCTTTTAAGATAACTGCTTCTGCACCCAATTCCTTTTTTACTCATTTATGGAAATTGATTAGATTTCTTTTAAATACAGTTTTTCATATGAACAAAATCTGTAAAAAATATTAATCAACCAGTAAAGGCTAGTAACAGCCACTGAGGATAAGACCTTGAATTTACAAAGCTATTTGCTATGCTGATTGTATCAAAAGTTTCAGATACACTTTCTCACGTAATGGCTCTCTTTATATTCATGACTATTTAAATTGTAGATTCTCAACAAAGGCGACAAAACTGTGAATGAACACACATGGAATTATATAGTAAACAAAAAGTGTGAAATAACTTAAGACATTTTTAGATTTTAGATTTTTCATAACAGCCACCCTTTGCTCTGATTACTGCTTTGCTCTCTTGGCATTCTTTCCATGAGCTTCATGAGGTGGTCAACTGAAATAGTTTTCCAAAGAGTCTCAAACTTCCCAGAGGTTCATTGAGAGACAGCTAAATGTTAATATTTCAGTCATCCCAGTAAAGGGTGGCTGCTTTAAAGAATCTAAAATATAAAACATATTTTTTTACAATTTTTGTTTGCTATATAATTCCGTATGTGTTCATTCACTGTTTTGATGCCTTCAGTAAGAGTGATTCACCCAGAATCACTCACTAACGCCCACACATTCATACACCAATATGCAGATCGGTAGGCAATTTGAGGTTAAGTGCCTTGCCCAGGGGCACATCTACATATGGCTGGAGGAAGCTGGAATCAAACCCACAACCCTCAGATTGCAAGACAACCACTCTTCTCACTGAGCCACAGTCAGCTCAATTAGTACAATCTGGTTCATGAAAACACTGTAGAAATTAAGCCAAAAATAAAGGTGATTGCACTGCTTTTGAATTCCCAACACTGTTTTGTATAGTGTCATCGGATGTCTTTAATATTTGAGATGATATCCTGACACACTAGCAGAGCCTGCACGTGAGCTCTTCCCTATTCCGTTGCAGACTAAACATGCAGGTGTTCAAGCAAATTAATAAAGTAAAACTGTATCATGGAATGGACAAAGAAATGGGAAAACCCATCGAGCTAAAATCTATGGCACTGAAATACAAGTGTGTCACATTGCACCAAGTCTTAATACAGTTTAAGCAGAGGAAGGAAGGAGTGAAATTATCATAGAGGCAAAGGTTAAGGTGGTGGTGATGGTGGGTGGGGTTATTGCAGGTGCAAATCAGATTCTGTAATAAAGATTAGGAACCTACCATTGCTACCTATAAGTTAGCAATGGTAGGAATGAGTGGCATCTGACAGATTTACTGTTTCCTGGCTTGGCATCTCCACTGCAGAGAGAGCTGTATTAAAATCTCAGGAACAAACAGTGTTTTCACTCCTCACCACCAAGCTTAACAATATACTGGAACGCCATACGGACTGTTTGACAGGAAACAGGTTGAGCTTAGAAGGCGCTTGACCCTGAGAGCACATTTTTATTATTTAGAGGTTTTGTGCAGCAGTGTCAACATTTCAGCGGAAAGAATAGGGAAGAAAGTGTATCTGTGTTATGGTCAGAGATTTCTTTTCTTTGGGATTTTATGTGTACCAAATGTAGAGACATATGTTCTGCACTGGCATGAATTGGATTTGGTAAAAGACGTTCAAAATGCCAGGACTCTCCACTGATGTAACATTTTGACAAAAATACCTTTAGACTCATTGTAAAAGTCACTGTGTTCCTATTGGGGCTTATTCTGATGGAATTCCTTACACATGTTTTCACTTTCCTGTAGAGTTTCTTACCATGCAAGACATATTGAATTGTTACAACCTGTATAGGGGTGGCCAGATCACAAAATGGAGGTAATTTGTCTTCGTCAAACCCCAGACGGCAACAGGACAAAGTTGACCAGTTTAGAATGATTAAATTACAATGCGCTATTTTGTTTGAGATTTTTACATAGTGAGAAGGAGATGGGTTTAACTTCAGGGTGAGCTACACACAAAACAACAAACAAAAGGAAACTATCTGAAATATTAACCCAAACTGACCTAGTTAACAAAGAAAGAAAATGAAAACTACTTATCTCCCTAACTAAAATTAACATGAGAAAACAAGGACCAAACTAAAATGGCAGCTCACCCCTACAAAACCCTTGAAGCAACAGAGATTCAAAGTGTATACATGGGTGAGCAGGTGCACAGAAAAAGATTTCAGCTGGTTGGGATGAGCAACGGACGATGGACAGTCTGCAGCAGCGTCTTTTTATGCTCATCTCCATCCAGGTAACCTCCGTGTTCATCAATCAGATCCACCAATCGCGGATAGGCACCTGCACAGTGATATTTGCAAATAAAAAAAAAACAGCACCTTACAACCCCAGTCCTAACACAAACAATCATAAAATGCATTCCGGTGAGGTTTGTTTATCAGAATTATATTACCTTTTATTAGATATTAAACATACTTTTTATTACATACACAATTTTAATATATATATATATATATATTTTTTTTTTTGCAGCACTTGAGGCCTTTATTTTTCATTAGTAGGTAGACAGGAAAGAGGGGGAGACATTAAGCAAAGGTCGGCGGGTCCAGGACTCGAACCCAGAACAGCCGCATCGAGGACTATAGCTTCTACACATGGTTGGGCGCTTAACCCCTACACCACCAGCGCCGCACACAAATTTTTTGTATTAAATATGTTTTGTTTTCTTTTGGTCCAATATTCTAATCTTAAATGTCATATTTTACTTAGTGGAATTATATTATAATTAACAGAAATAAAGGCTTTAAAACATCAGTCTGTGTGTTATTATAGATAATGTGTTTCACTTAGTCAGTTGAGTTACTGAAATAAAAACACTTTTCAATAATGTTATGTATTGAATATCACTGCATAATAAAGCAACCAACATTATAGTTAAGCAGACTCTTGGAAGAAAAAAAATTTTTAATTTCCCCTCTGTTAAACATTTTTTATTTTACTTCTCTGCTGTCCTTTTTTGTCATTTTACAGTCCTTTCTGCTGTAATATCTGCAACCTATGTAATAGCCAGAGCATTTGCAACCAAGATCCAAACTCCTACCTTCCAAAAACAATCACAAAGCCTGCCGCCATGAACAAAAACTGCAGAAGTGCCCAATTTTACTAATAGCATTCATGAACATTTTGTCACATCAATGTGTTTTATTGTGATTTTATGTGAAAGACAAACACATTGCCACACATAGTTGTGAAGGGAAAAGAAAACATGACTCTCTACATTTGTTATGAATAAAAATCATGGTGTATTTGTATTCACCCCCGTTTAACACCCTTGAACAAAATCCAATGCAAATTAACTGTGTTCTGAAATTGCCTCATTAGTAAATAAAGTCAATTTGTGTGTAATTGTATCTCAGTATGAGTACAGCCTTTGGGGCTGCTGGCACAGTGGTAGACCTACTAGTCCTAGATGAAGCCATCTGCCCATCAGGGTATCGGAAGGCTCTAGCTGTCATGTTGGTTTTGTTTGAGATCCTCGTGCTGGCAACAATTACAGTTATTATAGGAAGTGGGATTTGGTTCAGATATGATGGAAATGATGGGTGAGATGGTTAGCTGACTGCTGGAGAAATAGTGGAGTACCAAGGGAGGAAGGTGGGAAGGTGAGTATACCCACAGAGGCTGAGATCGGTGGTAATGATTTGCTTGTGCTTTCTTCCAGGTGGAGACGTGAGAGGTGGTCGAGCATTGGAGGGTGGACAGGCAGGAAGTAATGGTGAATGTCTGTAGAGGGGTCCTGACAGGAAGAACTAGGGGAGTTGCCAGAGAAGTGGCGAGCAGATTCACAAAGGGGGTCTTGTCAGAAAAACTCTGAGAAGAGAGGATGCCAACTACACTGTTGCATTACATCATCACTGAGCCTAAACCCTGTGCCAACATTTCAAATTCTATTAAATAACCCAGTCACTTTTAATAACTCTCCTCCCACCCTCCTCTTCTTCACACCTTAGGATTTCTGTTGCTGATGGACCTTCCTGCTTGTTTAGGCTTCTGTGCATAACCATCTTCTCTGTCTCATACCTCTTACATCTAATCAATACATGGTTCACAGTTTCATCCTCGTGACAAAAATTACAGTAACAAGTGTGGTGTTTCCCAGTTAAATGCAGAGATTAATTCAGCTGTGTGTCCCCTTCTAAAGCCCACCTCTTCTGTCCTACTCACACCCTTGTGTTCAACCAGCTACTTTTTCTTGAACGCTGAATAAATGTCTGCCCTAATCTGATGTGCTCCAGTAATGTTGCCGAAATACCTCATTCTTAATCATACTCTTCCCTTACCGTCGTGCCAAACAGATATTGATCCCCATCTCATTATTCTGTTGGCATCTGCCTCAGGGAATCTGCTTCTCTTTAAGTCATTCCAGATTGGGCGAGACAAGCTCCAGGTGTGATGACACACCTGCCAGTCACACTTTGCATCAGAGGAAGTAGAGACACACACACACACACACTAACCTGCACAAAAACCCTTTAGATATGACACTAGCATGATCTGTGTATTGATGTATGATTGTGTGTGCTGTTGTGTCTGTGTGAATGTGGCACTAGTGTTAAGCGGTTTGAATGGTTAGTATGACCCGAGAAGCGCCATATAAATTCAGTTCATATACCATTCGACTCCTGACTTTAGGATCCTGACTGTATGTCTTTACTCCTGTTTTTAAATCCCCCTTTCCAGTCCAAAACTTCGGTGATTAAATGCTTATCTTTAAAAAAGTAGTGTTAAAAAAACAGTGTTTTGTGAAGATCTCAGAGGAGAGGTGTTAGGGTTTAAAAACTTTTGTATTGTTTATCACTCATATCTGTACAAAGTGCTCTTCCTTCCCACATGCCACAGAAAGGGGGATGTGGGAGAGGAGTGAGTTATGCTACTGTCAGCAACATCTGGGGGCTGCTTGTACCAGTTCCTCTCTGTTTAAAAGCAAAACACATGCACCCTAACCCTTCTGGCCCCACACACACACACAGACACACATACACTCCCTAAATGCTTGAACTGTCTGTTGAATTGTGTGTGTGAACCACATATATAAATAAAGAGAGAGGGTGCCAACACTTTGTAGTTGCACCGCAGAGTGGGCTACCATCTTGCTGCAAGATTAACAGAGACTCATGTGCCGTTCCTTCTGAGCTTGACTATTTGATAAATATCTCTAACATTTTAATTGGTCCTTCAAGCCGGAGATTGTAATCTAACTTATCTATCTTTTACAGTGACCTGAGGATCCCGGGGATCACCTGAAGCCGAGGAAGCGCTACTGGAGGTCCGCCCCAGGACAGTGGTCCAAAGACCCGGTGGGTGAATTCGCATCAGGCTGGTAGATTATTGCTTCACTCGACGCCTGGTGACTCTTGGGGTCCGAAAGAGTCACTGAAGTCAGCTCAGAGGTGAAAAATTGTGTTGTAATAAGTACTTAAAACAGTCGTAGGTAGTGTCTCGCCGTAAGGAGACAGCAATTGATTAGGTAGTATCCCGCCGGAAAGGGATAGTAACAAATTAGGTAGGATTCCGCCGTAAGGGGATCAGAAACGACTGGGTAGTTCCGCCGTAAGGGAACAGGATAATTTGGTTGGTAGCATTCCACCGTAAGGGAATGAAATTAAGTGTTAAATAACAAAAGAGCTCATAAAACATGTTAGGTTGGCCGTAAGCAACTGCTGGGGAAAAGTGGACTAGTCAAAGTACTGACTGAATGAATGTGTTGTGTGTGATTAGAGGACTAAGTATTTTGAAAGAATCATAGCAAGATTCTACTAGTCCTGTGTTTTATTTTACCTGAATAGAAAGACGTACTGGTGATCTAGGAGATACAGGACGGGTTTCATCCCTGAAAATTAATACCGCTGCGGTAGTTGCACCGCAGAGTGGGCTACCATCTTGCTGCAAGATTAACAGAGACTCATGTGTCGTTCCTTCTGAGCTTGACTATTTGATAAATATCTCTAACAAGAGGGATGGAGTCTTGGCGAGGTTTAAAGGAGGTGGGAGAATATGTCAACAGAACATTGTGTGCAATCCACAAATCTGGCTTTCTAGAAGAGCAGCAAGAAGATGCTCTGGTCAAGTTACAACAAAACTAAACTTTTTGACCCACACATTATCTGTGTGTCGGAAAACAAACACTCCCTTAAAACACATCCCACTACCCAAGCTCTTCCGTAAAGCTTTTGTAGAGCAGGATGCCGCCTGTATGCGGCTTGGCTTCTGCTCTTGCTCCACTCTCACATTTTTGTGATTTTCCCAGTATTATATGTTGTATTATCAAGCCTGTCAACCAGGGGTGTCTTGGCTGTACATCAATTTCAATATGATCAGCACACATAAAGGAACATATGGAGTATGTTTGTATTTCCTTAGCCAGGTATGCAGAGTTTTTCCGTCTCAATGTTTTATGCGCCACGTCATCACCTGAGTACCTGCTGATTGCAAAACACTAAGGCTGGAGAAGAAAGTGGGGATCCAGAGGTGGTGTCCAGACCAGCCTGAGGAAACTGCGAGAGAAAATTTCTTGGTTGAGTCGTTCCAAATTTGCTGGGGATGAGCGGTGCCTCTGCTACCTGTCTGCAAGCCGTTCCCGACCTGCATGTCATGGCCATCCAGTGATTCGCCGCCAATGTGGCATTCTGACCGGACCTTCCCGACTCAACTAGCCTGGCACCTCACACTGCATGAGCGAGTCATGTGAGCCGTCACCTGCCAGGATTTACTGTGTATGTGGATAATGCTCATTTACGTCACGATGTCCAGCAGTCGAGTGCGCATCTGAGGCTGAGTGCACAAGGCCAACACAGATCGTCCTGCTGAATGTTCACCCTATGGCGAATAAAGCTTTTATCCTTGGTGACTTGTTCAAAGAAGAATGTCTGGAATTTATGTTCCTGACAGATACGCGGCAAAGCGAACAGGAATACATTTTGGGATAAATAAAGTACTTTTAAATTGAATTGAATGGCCTGTGCCCTCCGAACTATTCCTTCTTCAGGACTCTGCTTGTTGCCAGGAAAAGAGGCAAACTCGCTCTCATCCACCAGGTCTTCTTTTCTTCAGGCTAATGAAGCCGAACCCTTTCAACTCTTTGGGAACACTGTGTCATTTTATTGTTGTTTATTTTATTGTGTTTTAATTTAACAACCTCCTGTGGACGTTCATGTCACTCACCACTGCTGTGTGTATTTTAATTTGTCGTTGAACCTCAACAGTCGTCCTCATAAAGTTATTTCCCTTTTGACAGTAGCAGTGATGCAGATTCTTCTGCCCAGTCTTTTAATAGCCATTGCGTGTCTGTCCTAAATGAGGTCGCTCCTGTAAGGCACAAAATATCTTCTCCTAAATATTATTGCCCTTGGATAATTGAGGGCCTGATCTTCAAAACGTTTGTGTGTAGAGAACCACACGCAAACCTGTTAGATTGCATGTGTAAAATCAGCGGAACAGCAGGCACAAACTTTTTAGCGTGTTTGCCTTCATGAATATGCTAATGACCCAAACGTGCAAATTTATGGGAGGGGGATATTCAAATATAATTCTTTACCACCCGTAATGTATTTATCAAACCTGAAATGAATTGTGGGTGCAGTTTTTGTGTCTACAAATCAACAGATTTGGATTGTCAAAAATGAAAATAATAAAAATAGATGAGAATAGAGTACTCTATACAGGATTATCTAAGGTTATCTAAGGAGACAAACCTCTAATAAATTAATTGACATACATGTTTGTCTTTTATATTGTTAATATTGATTAGCCAATTTGTTGCGAGAAACATCGAGCAACACAGTCAACAAGCTGTGCACGATCCTGTAGTGTCAGCTCAGACGTAGCTGCCCCTTGTGAGCACCGATGGCGGAGGGTGTGCGCTACTTTGGACACTGCTCTGCCCTCCTGCGCAATAGCCTGTAATCCAAAATTTTTATTAAAGGCGAAACAGAATGTAGTCTTTGCCTCACTGAGTGTAATAGTCCAGAAAAGCAGAAGCAGAACAGAACAGAAGGGGAAAAAATCAGCAACTGGAGAACGTATAATGATGCAAAGCAACAACCCCTGCATGTTTCAAGCACTACAGCTTTTGTCTGCTTTTCTTCTTGTTCCACTGGGGGCAGTAGAAGCCAGCCAGTAGCACACACAATTTCCTCATTTAAACAGGGCGGTCTGCACCTCTTTTGCACCCGTTATTCATTGTGCGCAACACACCCACTCATTGCTCATGCAATTTTTTTTAGTACCAGCAATTTAGCACCCCCTATTTGGGATCTTTGAAGATCAGGCCCTATCTCTTCTGAGAGATTATGTCGTAAGGTGGAGCATTTATGAAATCTACAAAACTTAAAGTCCACAGACTACATTTAAAGGATCTCATCACTAAATTAAATTATTAAACAGACCAAATCTGCATATTTTTATAATTTTCTGAATATGGACCCATTTAAGCCAAGCAATTACAGGCAAATATCAAAATTACCTTTCTTGCTAAAGTTGCGGAGAAATTAGTGGCTGGGCAGCTGACTACTTTCTTGAAAAGCACTAATATCCTTGATAAGTGTCAGTCTGGTTTCTGCAAGATGTACTCTACGGAGACTGCCTTGTTAAAAGTCTCTAATGATATATAGATGGCTGCAGACTCTGGTCAGTGCAGTATATTGGTTTTATTGTGTCTGCCATCAGGTTTTGACACAGTCGATCACATTTTTCTGTTTCATCGACTGCAGAATGTGATAGGAATTTCTTGAACCATTCTTATGTGGTGTTCTTATCAGAGAAACAGATTGTTTTCCATGTTTCAACATAATGCCCAAAGTCACTCCCTTGTTGCATGGTGTTCCTCAGGGTTCAGACCTGGGCCCAATCTTGTTCCTTTTATACATCAGCCCCCTTGGTAAGATTATCAGTAGCTTTAAAAAGTGTTTTATAATTTGTATGCTGACAACATTAAACTTTACTGTTCCTTCAATGGCACAGAATTACACAAATGAGGTGACTTATTATATTGTTTCGGTTGTATTAAGTACTAGCCACCTAAAAACTGCCTTCAGTTAAATTCTGGCTACCTGTGAAATTTAGAATTGATTTAAACATTTGTGCCTTGACTTTTAGAGCTTTTAATGGACACCCCCCAATACACCAACTAAAAGGCTGATCCCTTGTCCTTCAGCCCAGTCTCTTTGGTCCTCTGCCCAGAACCTCCTACAGGTCCCTAAGACCTGGTTCAAAACTCAGGGCGACCTTTCCTTTCAGGCAGTAGCAGCAGACTGTGCAATAGCATGTCTCTCCATGTGGCTGACTCTGTTAAGTCCTTCAAAAAGCAGACACGTTTACTTAGACAAGCTTTTGTGTTTAAGCTGTTCTTGCTGTCTTGGTTTATTTTAAGCCTTTATTTGTGTCCATTTCATTTGCACTCTGTAAAGCACTTTGTGATTTTGTCTGTGAAAGATGCCATATAAAAGTGTGCTTACTTACTAACTTACATTATCCATGTAGTAAATCCTGGTGGTTCCAGAATCAGGCTGTTGGTATACTGTTTTTTAGCAGTAACAAAAAAAATGGTCAGAAATGGTGGGAAGATGGATGGAGCTACATACAGGGGCATACTGGAATAACATCTGTTAGAAGCTGCCAAAGACTTGACACTTGGATGGAGGCTTACCTTCCAGCAGGCCAACAACCATAAACATACAGCCCAAAGATGCAATGCAATGTTTCAGATCGAACCATATTCATGTGCTTCAATTGCCAATATAAAATCTGTGGCAACACTTGAAATCGATGTTCACAGACACTATCTACCCATTCTTACTGAGCTTGTATAACTTCCCAAAGAACAAAAGGGCAAAAAATGGCTATCTCTACATGTGCAAATACATACATGCCTTGAACGACTTGCATCTTTAAGCTTAGTGAAACCTGTCTCTACAAAATATTGACTTAGCAGAACTGAATACGAACATAAGCAACACTTTTCAGATCTTTTGCATTGAACATTTGAAAACCATTAAACACTTTCGTTCAATTTACAATTATGTGTGAATTGGTAAAGGTGTACAAAAAAAGGACAAAAAAGGTAAAGGTGTACTAGATTCAGTTACACTTAAATAGATTGTATTTTGTTGCTGTATTGTGAAATAATGTGGAAAACTGTGGATTCCATTGAATCTCTTTTCAACATATAGGAAGTCATTGAGAAATGTTGTACAGTAAACAAAATCCTCATCTAAATTTTATTCTAGTTTTTTGGTAAATACTTTGTTTAATGAAGCAGAATTTATCAGCTTAAATTAGAAGCTTGTCGTTTATTTGCCAAAAATTTCACTTGGGTATTTGTATCTGTCATGTATATGTCATATACACAATTAGCTGACAGCGCAAAACAGCAATAATTGACACTATAGTGAATAACATTTAGATATCTATAACGAAACATTTCATAATATGAAATACACATTTGAACTCTGCTGATCTTACTATAAACAATGTAGGAGAATGTCAGAAAATATCTAAAAATAGATCTCTGCTGAAATGCTTTAATCTGACACATCTGATCACAGGCATATTTTGTTATTTTTTCCCCAGTTATCTTAATGATTCTGCATTTGACAGTGTTTTATGTTTCAGTCTTGTTTCTTAAGTAGAACTGTTAGTGAAAAGCAACAGACATCTTATTTTATTAAATTACATTGAGAAAAGGGCTGCTTTTTGCCATAAAGCTTTAGTTACAGTTAAGTATAAATATAGTCATTAATGCACTTAATTTCTGTTTTCATTTGCATTACATATGAAGACACAATCGAGGTGGAGGTGTCTTGTTTCTTTGTTCCTTGTTTTTTATTAAATTCTCATTAAATTCTTCTCCCTCACCCCGTTTTCAAAAAGAAGTAGCAGGCTTAAAATTCAGCTTTTCATTGGCAAAGGGTCATTGTTTAATCTTGAGATAGAGATACAGATACAGATACAGATACAGGTGAGACTATTTTGCTGACTTGGCTGTGAAGATCATTTCTCTGTCTCTGTATTGTATGTAAGTGAAACATCACTAATGTCAAGGTCTTCTAATATCAAAGCTGGTATTTTAACTTACATGCAGTTTCCTAAAAGTATTTCTTTCTCTTAGGTGTCCCACTTTTGCATTTCGTTTTTGGCTATTTCTTCACACGTTGCAAGCTGCTATAACATATTCTAGACAGTGCTTTGCCATTGAGTTTGTAGCCTTTTCCAGCTTGGTTAGTATCATTTATTTTAATTAGAGTGTTACACCGCAGCTCAGCGTAGTTAATGGCTGCTCATATTTTTGTGGCTGTGTCAAGTATTTATAAATCTTTAAAACTGTATCATGTTTTTTGAACTTTTGTCCAATAATCTAATTAAGGGTGTTAGGATAGGTTGTTTAAAGAATACCAGAAAGCTTTCTAAGAGCTCATGGTTCAAACTTTGCTACTGGCCTTTTAAACTCAAATGGTTTTCCAATGACAAACCATTCTTGCAAACAAATGTTAAAAACAAATGGCAAAAATCTCTTTTCTGCAGGACATCATTAGAAAATAATATTCCTCTTGATATTATGCAGACTGATTCAGTAAATTAGATTATTGTTGAAAAGTTATTTTTTTAGTAACTTAGCTCATATAGTGAAACACATATAGTTTTACTGCATTCTGTTAATTATGAAGGATTTCTGCTTACAGCTAGTGAAAATACGACTTTTAAGATTAGAATATTACATCAGAATAATACAAAAAAGGTTTTCATTACAGAAATGTGGACTTCTTGAAAACCAGCTTAGAGGTTATTTTCAAAATATTGTACTGTTTAACTTGATTCTGAGACATTCCCATGGACAAAAACCCAAACCACAACAGTCTTTTACTTGTTGATAGACATAATGACTTCAATTGCTATAGTCCATGTCGTTTTCCAAGGGATGAACATTAGCAGTGGTGTTTTATTAAGAATAACTCTTAGCTTAGTTGGTGAGCTGGGTGCTGACCATACAGCTTCTACATAAATAGCTAAACTTTCATCTTTTTCCACACATCACTGAAGATTATTGGTACCTCTTATGAAAACCAAAAAGGAGCCTGTATAGTAGTGAACAGAATAAATAATAAGATAATGGTACAAATAAATGTACCATTCCTGGAGCAGCTCCAAATCTTTCTTATGATCTGAGTTTTGACTTTTTTTGGACTAATTTCACATTTTAGAACATTATTTTTACCTGTGCTTTTTTGTGGTTTCTTTTATTCATTTCTGTGTTTTTCCATGCTCATGTTCTTTTAATTTTGTCAATTGTAGAGCAGTATCCCAATGTAGGGAGGATGTAGAGCAGTACCCCAATGTAGGGAGGAAAAAAAATGTGGCTAAAACAAAACAGGAAATTCCAAAACTTACAAAAACTAAGGTCCAGGGTGAATCCAACCACAAGGAAACAGGCTGGTGGGAATAACAGGATGATTTTACTAACTGAGACACATTTAACCTGGAGAGTTGTTAACTTAACAAGGCGCAGGTGGTTGATTACAAACAGAGTGCAGCTGTGACGAAAGGCAAGTACCCGAAGTTGAACTGAGAAAATGGGAGAAATGGCTGAAAGAACACGCAGGGAACAAAGGAGCAGAATTTAAATGCATATGAAATGGGGTAATTTCTAACTATTCTCCCCAAATGACTCACTTCATGCTTCCCCACAGCAGAAGCACATTAGATTGCATACCTGTTCAGTTGATAAAAAGTCTGAATGATAAAGAACACAATTGTTTTCCCTACAATTTGACCAGCCTTGGCTATTGTAAGCCCATGATTAAGAATGTGGTCTATGAGTGCGGCTGTTTACAAAGCAAGAAAATTTAGTTTGGACTTTAAAAAACAATTTCTGTGCATAAACTTCCCTAAAATGACTGTAGAGTTGATTATGAGATCATGCAGATTACGAGTGTGGCTCTTATCTAATTAGGAGCATGCATATGTCCTTGGCCTCTTCCTCTGTTTTACCTCCCAACTCCTTCACCATGCAGTCTCTTCTTGTGAGTGAGAGGGAGTGCAATCTGTGTAATTGTATTATGCATATTTTCTTTTTTTGTCCTTATTCCGGGTTTCTTTTTTAGTTTAGTCAAATTGCTTTGTTTTTTTGGTGGCGAGTGTATAGTATTTTTGGACAGTTGCCATCTACATGCCATCGCAAGTGGCTTTTCCATGATTACTTGGAGGCATGGCATCAGAGTTAGTGCAGGTTTTCCGTGTGGCACGGTGGAGGTTGGTTTTGCCCGGGGGGAAAAGGGTAATCGGACATAGCTCTAAAAGACTAGTGGAAGAAGAGATTATTGTCAGCGGAGCTGTTGCGTCAGCGGAGCTGTTGCATCAGCTCTCCGCTGGCGCAGGCTGCTACCTGAATCACTCTCTCGAATGAGCCCCCGTTTATAAGTGACAGGTTTTTGAGGCTTGAAAGTTGTGTCTCAAATCAAGAAAGTTTTGTCAGGTTGAAAGTCAGCTTGGCTCAGTCACGTTGTTCATCCTTAACAACAAATCAGCTGAGCTTAACCTGCGCTTTCATAAAGCGCATAAAGTGGATGAGTTTGATTATATCTTGTTTGCATTGTCCACCACCAAGAAATGCTTTGGCTGTGGGGAAGAGGGTCACACAATAGTGTGTCCACATAAGCCTGGTCCGCCCCTTTCCAGCATGGTGGAGAGTTTAATGTTGGCCGAGATGAGGAGGGAGCTTTGGAAGTGGAAGGTGGGCAGGTAAGCAGAGATAATGAGTCAGATATTCAAAGTGGGAACCAGAAAAGTAAGGTTAGTGAAAAGGATAAAAAGATGAAAACTGTCTGACTGGCGTGGTACATGGAAAAAGAGAAGTATTTGTTATGCGGGTGGACGGGGTGGTGGGGGCTATAAGCTTTTACACTAAAATAAGGCAGATGAGAAAAGAAAGTGAAATTGGTGATGAACATGTTGAGCTGATTCAGTCTGTGGTGATGGAGAAGGGGCAACAGGAGAAACTGTTGGTCAGGTGGGTGAGGTGGATCATGCAGGTCAGCCTGTTGAGATGGAACATGAAGACCCTGCACCACCCGGAGAGTGGCTCAGAAAAAAAAGAATTGTGGAAGTTGAAAGTGAAACTGCCCCAGGAATTGGAGCTAAGACAGACAGAATGTCAGCAAGCTGAGTAGAAGAGCCAAGCTTTCAGATGACATTAATAATGAGAGCGTTTCTCTGATCAGATTGAGGCATTGTGCACTCAGAGTTTGGAAACAGACAAGTTGTATCCTGCTGTTGCTGTTAAAAAGAATTCTTCAGGACACAAAAAACATGACGGGTTAAATATAGAGTTGTTTATTCCTGAACTACGGGCCTTCTACAGTTCAGCAAAATTTCAAAAAAGTTTGTTCTGGTTTAAGAAACCGGGAAGTTTATAGGTTAAGGAAAGTGTTGGCTAAAATAAAGAAACAACTTTGGTAATGAGGATCACCACTTTTATAAGGCTTTTGTCCCTTTTTTTTAATTAAGTGTTAATGGTTTTTTTTTTGCCTTTATGAATATTTTCAATGTGGGTAGTTTGTCAATGGTGCTAGGGATCAGGAAAAGAGGACAGTGCTGTTTGTAATGTTATTACAATGTTTAAGATCTTGCCTGTTGGTTTTACTGATCATTCTGTAGTTGAATGCAGTGTTTCTTTTACAATAATTCACCTGTTGGCATATTATTCAACCATGACTGCTGACAGATGTTTTAGAGGTTTTTGTTTGTAATTGGGCATGTTTTAAACAGAGAAAGAGTGAGTTCTCTTCTTTGAGGCCGTTGTGGGACATTGAAAAGGTTCAGGCACAGTCTTAATGTTACTCATGATGTCTCCATATCTGTTGGAGATCTGGAGACTGATATTGTGGAACTTGAGCGTTTGAATGAATCCACAGAAAATCCAGCCTGTGTTGAACTCCTTAAAACAAAAAAGACAATCAGGCGAGCTCGTGTGATACAAAAATATAGGGTGCTCCAGTTTGCCCTCGGATTCAAAAAACTACTGAGATGGATGCCTCCTCTAGTTATGTTTATGGGCTGGAGAAGAAACATGGTCAGAAGAACTCTCTCTTGTCTGACCCAGTAGGCCTTGATAAGGGAGAGAGCAGCAACATTTTTTTAGTCATTTTTTAAAGTAACATTATTCATTGCTGGTATAGGAATAACGCAAAGCTAATAGGGTCCAAGAGTTACAGTTTTAATTGGTGAAGCTAAATTGATTGTTTACCTGTCACGCCGAGACAAACTGCAGGTGGAGTTGACATGTGATGTGGTGACTCTGTAGAAGCTGAATATTAAAGCCAGGATCCGACTGGAGTTCTGTTTCCACTCAGTCATCCAGAATGTGGCTCATTTTAAGGAACAGTGGACAGAGGGTGACATCCTCTGTAGAGTAACTAATGATTAGAGTTTGCTGATTTCTAACTGGGTATGTATTCTTGTTCCAGCTGTGTCACAGTAAAATAGTGTGAATAAAATGAGTCTTGCGAATAGACTGTGTTCTAAAAATCTAAAAATCTTCATTCTTCTTCCATTGTCACGCAATGTAACTTTGCGCTCCAGCTTTATATATACACTGCTCAAAAAAATAAAGGGAACACTCAAATAACACATACTAGATCTGAATGAATGAAATATTCTCATTGAATACTTTGTTCTGTACAAAGTTGAATGTGCTGACAACAAAATCACACAGAAATCCTCAATGGAAATCAAAGTTATTAACCAATGGAGGCCTGGATTTGGAGTCACACACAAAATTAAAGTGGAAAAACATACTACAGGCTGATCCAACTTTGATGTAATGTCCTTAAAACAAGTCAAAATGAGGCTCAGTATTGTGTGTGGCCTCCATGTGCCTGTATGACCTCCCTACAACGCCTGGGCATGCTCCTGATGAGACGGTGGATGGTCTCCTGAGGGATCTCCTCCCAGACCTGGACTAAAGCATCCGCCAACTCCTGAACAGTCTGTGGTGCAACGTGACGTTGATGGATGGAGCGAGACATGATGTCCCCAGATGTGCTCAATCGGATTCAGGTCTGGGAACGGGCGGGGCCAGTCCATAGCTTCAATGTCTTCATCTTGCAGGAACTGCTGACACACTCCAGCCACATGAGGTCTAGCTTTGTCCTGCATTAGGAGGAACCCAGGGCCAACCGCACCAGCATATGGTCTCTCAAGGGGTCTGAGGATCTCATCTCGGTACTAATGGCAGTCAGGCTACCTCTGGCGAGCACATGGAGGGCCATGCGGCCCTCCAAAGAAATGCCACCCCACACCATTACTGACCCACTGCCAAATCGGTCATGCTGAAGAATGTTGCAGGCAGCAGATCGCTCTCCACGGTGTCTCCAGACACCGTGGAGAGCGTCTGTCACATCTGTCACATGTGCTCAGTGTGAACCTACTTTCATCTGAAGAGCACAGGGTGCCAGTGGCGAATTTGCCAATCCTGGTGTTCTCTGGCAAATGCCAAGCGTCCTGCAATGTGTTGGGCTGTGAGCACAACCCCGATTTGTGGATGTTGGGCCATCATACCATCCTCATGGAGTCGGTTTCTAACTGTTTGTGCAGACACATGCATATCTGTGGCCTGCTGGAGGTCATTTTGCAGGGCTCTGGCAGTGCTCCTCCTGTTCCTCCTTGCACAAAGGCAGAGGTAGCAGTCCTGCTGCTGGGTTGTTGGCCTCGTACGGCCTCCTCCACGCCTCCTGGTGTACTGGCCTGTCTCCTGGTAGCGCCTCCAGGCTCTGGACACTACGCTGACAGACAAAGCAAACCTTCTTGCCACAGCTCGCATTGATGTGCCATCCTGGATAAGCTGCACTACCTGAGCAACTTGTATGGGTTGTAGAGTCCGTCTCATGCTACCACGAGTGTGAAAGCACCACCAACATTCAACAGTGATCAAAACATCAGCCAGAAAGCATAGGTACTGAGAAGTGGTCTGTGGTCCCCACCTGCAGAACCTCTCCGTTATTGAGTGTGTCTTGCTAATCGCCAAATATTTCCCCCTGTTGTCTATTCCATTTGCACAACAGCATGTGAAATTGATTTTAAATCAGTGTTGCTTCCTAAGTGGCCAGTTTGATTTCACAGAAGTTTGATTTACTTGGAGTTATATTGTGTTGTTTAAGTGTTCCCTTTATGTTTTTGAGCAGTGTGTGTATATATATATATATATAATATAATATATATATAATATTATATATATATATAGACACATAGGGCAAATAGCCATGCATGCACACACTCACTCATACCAAGAGGCACTATAGATTCACGGTTATGGAATGTGGGAGGAAGCTGAAATACCTGGAGAGAACCCACTCATGAATGCAGAGAACATGAAAACTACATGTAGAAAGAGCCCAGGATGGGATCTGAGCCATTCATGCCATGATGACATGGCAGAATTTATAGTAGCTGCTTCCAGAGTTTTATAGCTTTTTCTGATTGTCACATTGATATTGAGGCAAATGTTTACTTTTGAGCTGAAGAAATGTCTTTACTGGATGGTTTAAAATACCAAAATGTCTGATTTTAATTGATTATATATCTGAATATAACTCTGTAGCAAAAATATTGAAGGTACTTTAATCCAGTATAAAAAAACTGTTGAAAAGACTCAAATTGCTAAGTAAATTTTATGTATAGTGAGGTGAAAAAAGCTAACTTCTCTGCACCATCAATAATAACGTTTAATAAAGCTTTAAATCTTTTGACAAACTATCTAATTTACCAAGATCAAGACTCGTAACGTCCATAAAAGACATCTGTGTCCAGCTTATTTTACTGACATGTCTTAACACCTCTTGCAGTTTCTTACCTTAAGCAGAATCAGGCAACAAATAAACTATTGGAAGTGACTGGTTTCATGATTCGCTTTCTGCCATCCTACTGTAAAGTATTATTTTCCTTGTGGTTTTCATTTTCTTACGTACAAACAAAATTCTGTACTGTATAGTAAGGAAAGTGAAGCAGTTTCCTTGGTCTGCAGACTTCGGATCTTGTGTTACGATTTTGTCTTTTGTTTTAACAGCTGTGTTTAAGTCTTTGCCTCAGACATAGTGCAACTGATAAAACAGCTACTTGATTACCACATACTCTTAATATTTTTACTGTGAAACTTGATGCTGACTTGTAATTTCAATATTTTTAGCAACTCATTGGCATTTCTTATGCTTTCTGAGATCTCTCTTCTCTTGATCATTAAAGGTTATTGGAACTTGAGTAGAAGACGGAATGTTTGTGCTTTGCTGTACAGAAGCTGTATATCATGTATTTAAAAGTTGCTATAGAAACAACAGGTTCAATCATAAAATTAAACAGGGATTAACAGTTATGTAGAAAAGAATAATAAGTTATTTCTTCGAAGTCTGAACATAAGAAATAATATAAGATTACAGAGTTAAAACTATATTTTATAAATGTTAATTTAGATTGATTCAGATTGTCGTGTTTTATGTAATAAAACCTACCTGGACATTTTTACTTACTGAACACTGGTTCCTTCTAATTTCCATTTAAATAGCTCAGTGTAAGGCAAACAAACAGCTATCTCATTTCCACCCTGTTTAACAAACAACACAAGAACATTTATGTACCACATAATTGAGTAACTATCAGAGAAATAAATTGTTTTATCCCCAAACCAACATAACTTAAGTGAGCTGAACTCACAGAAGTCCTTTGCACATGCCCTGATATTAAAGTTTCAAGCCTTGTGAATTAATCTTTAATCCTGGAAGTGTTAGGCAACGAGAGCAATATGTTACCCCTACCTCCAGGGTAGTTGGCAACCATGAGAGCTCAGTGTAGTTTGATTTGTGGCCTATTTACCTAAGGGGTACTGATTAGATATAAAATAAATCACTGCAAAAACTGTTAAATGGCGTCTATAAATGTTATTGTGATGGGCAAATGAGAGCTTTGGAAATAAAAAGGCTTCAATCATAAACAAAACCTTTGGATATATGTTGTTGGACAATAAAGCAGGTTTATGTAAAGAAACATTCATTTTAAGTTGAACTTCATGGTGTTACTGAAATTTTAGCCTATTAGGCCTGGAGGACTGGAACTGGCTAGGGGTCTCAATTAATAGGGCATCTCTTCCCCCCAAGGTCAGCATTGTATGCTTGACTCAACTCATTGAAGGCTGATAAAATCTGATTTACATAGACAAAAGTAATGAAGGGATTTTCAAACTAAATGGTGCTCAATTCTGAATGTTGTGATGGATTGCAAATGTTTTCTCCAAATTCTTGACATAAAATGTCTGAGAAACTAGACTCTAAAATAGGATATGGTATTTAAAATTAACAGGATTATCTTGTTTCTGAGGACTAAATGTGTGTGTGTGGGGGGGGGGGGGGGGGGGGGGGGGGGACAAAGACAATACAGAGCAAGTAAGCTTGCTCTGTTAATGAACCTAAATGAATTAACTAAAACACCACCTAAGCAATCAAAATCAGAGGCAGGGCCCAAAACATAACTCACAATCCGCAAATCATGACAGTTTAATAAACGTACTGTTTAAAACGTCTTCACAACTTTATGCCTAACCTGTCTTGTACAGTCATTAGTCTTCATGATGCAGCTGTCTCTTCAACACTATTCTCTAGCAAACCTCAGAGCTCTTCACAAAACAGCTATATTTATAGAGATTAAATTACACACATGTGGACTCTATTTACTGTTTGACTTCTGGAGGGAATGATTGCACTAGATTTTATTTATCTGTATAGGATACATGCCACAAATGTCCGATTTCCATTTGTAAAATAAATGGACAACCATATATAATTTTTAATTCAATGTTTAGTGTTTTGCAACCAGCTACTCCTGTGATTTAGGAATATGGTTAGTCAGCAATTCACCTACTGTTTAATAATCTTAAAATAAAAACAGCTTCAGCATGTCTCAAAATTAAGCAAATATGGTCTGTATGTGTTTTGTTATATGTTATTTATCTTAAAATTTAATTATATTAATTATCATGAACTACAAACTAAAACTTCATACCCAAGGACAGCATTCTCGTATGACATAGTTTTATTTTTACCTTTATGGTTTAATACAACAATGTGTTTATGTTTGTTAGTGGTCACGTGTAACCACCCAGCTTTGAAGAGCTTTTAGTGAAAATTGGAAAGTGTGCATTGTAAAACTTTAGAAATAAAATACATATAAATAAATTTAGCAATATCATAAAAAACTATTGCATTTACAGTCGTATTATTTGCACAAAAAAAACCTCTACACTCATTTTGAATTTTTACCAAGAAATCCTGCTGGGACATATTATATTTATTACAATAATACGCAGTTGGTCAATTGTGTATTTAAGGTATGAAATTACCATCTCAAAGAGGGTTTCACGAGTAAAGATTCAGACGAATTCATCACTTTGACAAGTTTCAACTTTACTGAGCAGTTAGAATTATTTAAAAGTAGTGAGACAAAATTTTCTAAAAGTCATTAAGGATTTAAATAATCTGCAAACATATCTAGGACACACCTGAAAACTTGCACTGATTGTCACTGCTCTTTTTGGGCACTCCATATAACCAGACTTGTGTTTGTAGCCAAAATAACCACATTTAATCAGAAAGCTTTCTATAAAAAAATCTATGCCAGGGAATATAGTTAAATATAAATATGTATATAATTACATGCAAACATGTAAAAAGAATTACCTCTGGTAGGTTAAAGCTTGATTGAAGCAAGATGAGTGAGGTAAAGTGGAAAACTGTCCTGTGGTTTAATGAATCAAAATTAAAAGTCTGCATCCTTTGGGCTAAAAAAGGGAACCATCTGGCTGGGTATCAGCACATAGTTCAAAATCCACCATCTGTGATGGTTTGAGGGTGCATCAGTAAACATTGCACATTTTAGAAAACACAATAAAAGTTGCAGGATACAAGTTTGTGTACAAAATGAAAGTTATCAGGCATTTTGTCTTGCTTGCTTCAGAACAATTCCAACACACAATTAGCATGCATGTTGTCAGGATGGATCCCTGGTAATTTAGATGTGGGTAAACTACAGTTGAGATTGTTTAAATAAGTAAGTGGTGACTGAGGAATAAAACTACGATGTTTTAACAGAATATTTAACAGCCTCTTAACATGAAATGCATGCTCAGCTGACTGATTTGGCCATTTAAGGATATTCCACTTCTTTGCTTTATTAAACTCCTTGGTTGATGTGGATATACATTTTGGGTTATTATCCACCAAATTAGGAAATGCTACCTATCTAATTTGGCTGCATTTAGCTGGATTTGAGCAGACAGTATGTCTCTAACACCTCAGAATTACTTTGGCTGCTTCTGTCCTGCATCACATCATCAATAAAAACTAGTTTCACGGTACCACTGGCAACCATGCACGCTTAAGCCATCACACTACCTTCGTGTGCTTTGCAGAGGACTTGGTATGCTTTGGATCATGAGCTGTTCCATGCCTTCTCCAGGACTTTTTGTTTGCCTTCATTTTGGGACAGGTTGATCTTGTTTCATCTGTTCAAAGAACATTCTTCCAGATCTGTGCTGGCTTTTTTAGATGATTTTTAGCAAGTTCAATCTAGCCTTTCTATCTTGAGGCTTATTAGTGATTTGCACCTCGCATTTACTTTCATGTAGTCTTCTCTTTACTTGGAAATTGACACACTTACCTCCTGGAGAGTGTTGTTCAATTGGTTGCCTGTTTGTTCCCAACACAACTATTACAACTAAAATAACAATTATTATAATATAAAGGAATCATGAGTTGAGGAGGCCAATGTGCCATTGTATTATTGAGACACATTTGCGCATCACAAATAAGCTGCACATACATTGAATGAAACTGCTTTCTATTCACAAATGCATATCCATTTCCAGATGAGGGCCTTATAGCAATGACTGCAGTCCATAGCTCTGATTACATTCGGAAATTGGATCCTCACTGCAAATTAGAGCCACATTTAAGGGGAACTTTCTATATCTTAGCAACATACCTATGAGGCCGTCCCATTTGGCTGGTATGGCACGGCTGAAAGATGACTGATAAATACCCGACCTGAGAGTCAGCTCTCTCTGAAATGCGTCGGTTGAAAAGACTGCAGTGTGGTGAGAACACAAACTAGCACCTGCCACACACGGTTCCTTTTGGTTTCCCTCTGTAACACTGGGGCCAGCTCCATGAAGAACACCAAAATAATTGCCCTGGGGAATCTAATCTGACTAATAAGCCATGCAGAATCATGTGCCAGCAGGTCAGTATGATCTCTGAAAAAAACTCTCCGACTTCTGCCATTGGTAATGTCCTCCCGCTGTGCAAAAGATGTCAATCATTCCATGATTATGAACAACTTTATGCAGCTATTTATGGCCATGTGTGATTGTCTTCAGCTTGTTTACCTTACCATCAAAGCTGGTTTGTTTGGAATCAATCTACTGATCCAACTCCGTTTTCGGTTTCAGTGAGAACCAAAGTGTCCCTTAGATGATCCACATGCGTGTATATACAGACAGGTGCGAATTTGCATCCACACCTGAATAGAAACAATGGAAAATTTACACTTCACATCTTACTAAATTTGTTTATTTAGGTACGTTTTAGTTCTCTGTAGTTTGTTATTGTCGATTAAAAAGGTTTACGTGGATTACCGCACACTTTCAAGCAACGTTTTTTATACATGCCGAGTTATGCGTAAAATATTGCACTGCAAGGTTTTGGTGCATAAACACGCTTCGTACATGAGGCCCCAGGTCTTTTTACGTTACTGAGTTCACCTATGCCTTCTTTCTTTATCAGGATCAGATTTTGCCACTCCTAAAATTTTAGCAGTTTCTTTGATGTTTTATTCTTCTGTTTTCACAGCTTAAGGATGGCTTGTTCACCTGCATGGAGAGCATCTTTGAATGCATGTTCTGAACAAAGAAATTGCTTACACCTGCCCATTAAATAGCCATTCAAATATATATGGACCTAACTGTATTCCACCATCTCTTCGGTTTTAGTAAGATCAAGGTGGAGACAGCTGCCAACACACCAGTCCCTGAAAGCCTCTATCAGTTTTCTGTACCACTGCTACGGTTCTATTCTGACACGTGCCACAATAGCCATGTCATCTGAGTCCTTTTACATGTGGTGGCATCTTGAGTTGTATTCAGAATCGGCTATACATAATGTGACCAGGAATGGAGCTAAAACAGTCCCTTCAAGGGACCCCATGCTCCCAGAAATATAGTTGCCCAGCCTTACAAACTGAGGTTCCCTTGTCAGGTAGTCTGTTACCCAGGAATTTAGTCTGTTACCCATTCCCTCTAACCTGTCCCCTAGTATAAGGGGATGGATTTTGGTAAAACCCCTTGAGAAGTCAAAAAAGAGGATTCTTGCAAAGCATCCGGATGCATGGGTCCTGCAAAAAAACTATTTTAATATGCACCTACATACAAAGGAGTACTAGAGGGGTCCAGTGCATTGATGACTTGCCTCATGAGGTAAATGCCAGGATGCACAAGGACCAAAGATTCAGACCAAAGATTGCAGAGGCTGTAGGGATTTGATTACACTACCACCAAAAGAAAATATTAATTGGTTTCCACCTTGTTTCCTTGTTTGTTTTTTAAGATGAAAGACCAAAACATATGGGCACTCTAACCACTTGAGTTTTTATTTGAGTACATGTTGACTGATGTTTGGCTCATATTTGTAATATACAAATCCATGCTTTAAAATTAATTCAACCTTTCACAAACCAGCATATTTATCTGGTACAGTTGATATAAGACCCTTCTGTGGAGCCCCATCTAGAAATGTGAGTACCCACTTTATATTGCTCTCCTATAAACCTCCACAGACATTTTATAAAAGAAACTTTTGTACATCTCTAGAATGAGACTCACTTGCACATTTTTTTTTTGCTTGCTGCTCTTTTTCTCCTGAATCCTATTGTCACTCTGCAGTCATTTTTCTTGTACTCCAAACAAAACAAGAACAACAAAGGAAGTGAGACAACATGATTGGTCTTCACTGAAATGCAATCAAGCTTTTGATGAGCTCTTGGTCTCCGTTCTATTTCCATTTCCTTCTCATGTGCCATTATCTGCTTTTACAGATACAGGTTTGGAAATAAATTAAAACAATGAGACATTCTTAAGCCAAAGATCTGTTTGACCCAAGACCGCTTTTAAGAACACACAATGCCTGATTCTTACTGATAGTCTGAGATTTATAATTACCCTGTCCAGATCAATGCTTCAAGGAGTGATATTGATTGCCTTAAGAGGATTATTTGTATGATCCTCAATTTTCCATCCCATTTTCCTTCTGGATGTTAAACCATTTAAAATTAGGGTTACCCTTTTAAATATGATGCTTATGGTAATTCCTATTAGGTTCATAATCTGATTAAATTAAGGATAAAATAAGCAAGAAAATAGCTATGTCTCCTCCTTGACGTGTGAAGAATTACTGTGGAGATGTGATTTGCAGACATGGTTGTCAGATTTCTGGCTCCAGCTTTGAAGAAGGAGGCATTTGCTGTGTTTTGTTAAAAGGTTTATTGCATTCCAGCACAGTGGGACTGTAGTGTTTTGTTGTGGAAGGGGCCCAGATGCTCAGGATAAAGGGCTATTTCCCTTTTTGCTCAAAGAAAAGGAAACGACACATCAGTCTACCTTCTGTTTTATCTTTTCCCTCCTTTCACTTGTTTTATCTTGCCTCCTAATCTGCTCATCCCAACTCACTTAATCTAGGGAGGCTACGTGACCAAGACTTTGTGATTTCTTGCAAACCACTCTCTGTTTCTGTTAGATTATCCTCTCAAGTTGGCTATACGAATTTTCAACAGGTCAAATGGTATGTGATTTAATCAGTGTACTGGCTGCTGTGTCCTTTCCTGCTCCTGCAGTTGTGCATTCAGTTAAGGGAGAGATACCACTGTGTGTAGAAATTCCTGGATTCATATTCATACATGCATAGAAAGAAGAGCTAATAAATACAACCAACTTCATCTCTTGGGAGGAAGGAGGTTGAAGTTTAAGGCTTGCAAAGGCTTTATTTTATATTGACAATCGATTTCTATGCACCTGAGGAGCAACAGCGCCCATGTGAGCTTGATGGCTAACACAGTCTAAACAAGCATACGCTGTGCATGCATGCGTAACAGTGTCAAATTTATTATCCAAGGTAGCTGTAAGCTTGTCAACATTGAACAAAGGCACCTCACCTGTGGTGGAAAAAATTGTGATTTGAAGCCCCAAAACATGCTACTATTTACACAAGTATGAACTTCAGCTGCAGCAGTCTTTCCCAATCAACCTACGGTTGAAAAATGGAAACTGCTGCCTGGTATATTAACAAGCACACCAAAAATTTCTTATACGAAGCATAGCAAGTGATAAAAGGACCCATTCTACTGAAATTCAAAATAGAGATAAAAAATGTTTATGCTGAGCTCCCGTGAACAACAATTTATGAAACATCTTTTAAAAATGTTTTTCCCAGTGTGTTTAAACATATGGATCTTGCTTGTGCTGGTATTTATGCTGCTTCTAATACATATACAAATATTTCTGTTGGTGAACAAAGCAAATCTCTGAAACCAGTTTTAGATGATCTAAAACTTGTGACATGAAACAATGTCCTGCTGAAAGTAACCAATAGAAGATGCAATGGAAATAGCTACAATACACAGGTACAAAGCAAATTGTGCAAAGAAAATACTCCACATACCATAACACCACGAGCCATTGACTGAACAATTGAGACAAGGCAGAAGAGATCCATGCATTCATATTGATTATCCCAAGCATCCTAGTTTCTGAAAGTTGAGGATAAATTCATGATTTATTGACTCGGGTAACATTTTCCTATTGGTTTATAATCCAGCATTAGTGACCCTCTGCGTATATCAGTTTCTTAGTTTTATCTGAGTGGAGTGGCGCGCAGTGTGGTCTTCTGCTGCTGAGCATTTCAGGTTTCTGAAATGCTCAGAACATTCTGTCTTCCACCAACAATCATGGCACGTTTAAAGTTACTTAAATCCTATTTCTTGCTGGTGCTTGGTTTGAATTTCAGCAACTAGTCCTAGTCTCGATGCTTACATGACTCAATGCTGTCATGTAGTTGGCTTATTTGCTACATTTGTTAACACAGAATTGAACAAGTATATCTGAAAAAGTGGCCAGTGAATGTAACTTTTTTGATTGTTTTACCTCAGTTTTAATATTTGGACCCTCAAGGCTTAAACATTTTGGGAAAAGCCAATGGAAATCTAATTTTAACTCAGCTGCTAAAAGTTCTCCTTATATATTCAATATCTTAAGAGAAATAACTGAAATTCAAGGCTATGATGTACAATAAACAATAAACGTACTGTAAGAAAAAGAAGGTTTATGTGTGTGAATAAGACTGATAATGTTGACATTATGGTGATGGGTTGAAGGAATTGTTCTTCTTCTCTTTTGTTACAGGAAGACTTGTGTGAGAGATTTGTTTTGTCCATTCTTATGAAACATCACCTACAACAGTGGGCACTGTTTTGTCTGATGAATCATCTTTAACCAGTAGCTGTGGAGGACATGACTACAATAGAGTGGGAACAAAACTAGTAGATTCACTGTGCTTAAAATTAACTTGGCTGCAGAAGATAATTATTTTGACATTTGCATTTTTTAAGCATTGTAATGGGGGCCTGCATCTGCATATCCACAAAAGTAGATATATTCTTATTTTCTAAATTGTATAATTTTAGACAGTGAGAAAGCATTGTGACATTGTAATCACGGGACAGTTTCACAACTTTCATCTCATTGACTTCTGAGCAGCATTTTCAAACTAACACTCTTGACCTATCTTTCAGATCTCTGTACTGTAAGATCTGACTAATTTCTGTACCCAGAGTGTCCCCACCTGCTAACCTAACACTTTGTCCTAACCCTACAGCTTCCACAATTATACTGAGGTCTACCGATAGCAAATTGTTTTTGTGATATAAGAATAGTGTGTCCACAAAATGTTCTTGCAAAAATAACTGATATGTACTTTTTTATTTAAATAATTTATTGCAACAGAAACCATTTCAAGATCTTGTTTGATGGTTTCCATGTAATGTTTCAGTCTTTGTTTCCATGCCTGGTGACATGGAAGTAATCAGTTTATTCAGCCCACCTGTGCCTACTCATGGCTCTGCTGCCTCTTACCTGTGCTCTGCTCCATTTAACCTCCCTCCAGCCACAGACACCTTGCCAGAATATCGATAGCAGTTCTTTGTGTAGATGCACAGTGTTACTTCCTTGCCAATTTTTGATCTCTTGGTTATGAACTTGCTTTTCCCTCTGGATATTGCTGTTCTGCCTCACCCCTGTTGGACACTACATTTATATCTGCTTTCTGGACATGGACCGCAGACATGGATTTTGACCTTTGCCCCCAGCTCGCCTCATGCCTGATCAACTCACTGCCTGCCTCTGTTTCTGACCCTTGCCTGCCTTCTTACTACGTCTTAACCCATCAGAAGGATTTGGCATTGGTCAAGTGATACTAAGAAACCGTCCAGGAAATTTCCTGTGAGCACTCTAAGGTTCATGCGTTCAGAAGCCGAGGTTCTGTGCCTGGTTGAGTCATTTGGTCCTCTGCATCATACTTTACATTTTAGAGTTGTATGTGGATAGGAGCTCTTATAACTGTCATATTGGTTTTGTTTGCGATAGTTAAATTAGGTTTATTAAACAGGCAAACAGGCTGCAAGTTAACAGGGGCTAACTGGCAGCCAGAGGAATGTTGTGATATGACGATGTTTTGAATATTGTTTAATCTATTTCTGTTCTGGGTTAGAGGAAACTAACTGGAGGAGGTGATGCGATCATCTGAAGAGAAGTGTGACGCTACGGTGACGGTTTGAGGTTTGATTCAATTCAGTTTATTTATATAGCGCCAATTCACAACACATGTCGTCTCAAGGCACTTCACAAAACTCAGGTACATACTTTCCAATTAATCCTAACCATTGAACAGTGCAGTCAGATTCAATTATTTATTCAAATTGGATAAAAAGTTTTTCTATCTAAGGAAACCCAACAGATTGCATCGAGTCAAAGATTTGTAGCAGTCACTCCTCCCGGATGAGCATGTAGAGACAGTGGAAAGTCACTGGCGTTGACTTTGCAGCAATCCCTCATACTGAGCATGCATGTAGC
>JAHHUM010000882.1:833290-996581 GCA_036173005.1 Crenichthys baileyi | reverse complement strand
ACAAAGACAATACAGAGCAAGTAAGCTTGCTCTGTTAATGAACCTAAATGAATTAACTAAAACACCACCTAAGCAATCAAAATCAGAGGCAGGGCCCAAAACATAACTCACAATCCGCAAATCATGACAGTTTAATAAACGTACTGTTTAAAACGTCTTCACAACTTTATGCCTAACCTGTCTTGTACAGTCATTAGTCTTCATGATGCAGCTGTCTCTTCAACACTATTCTCTAGCAAACCTCAGAGCTCTTCACAAAACAGCTATATTTATAGAGATTAAATTACACACATGTGGACTCTATTTACTGTTTGACTTCTGGAGGGAATGATTGCACTAGATTTTATTTATCTGTATAGGATACATGCCACAAATGTCCGATTTCCATTTGTAAAATAAATGGACAACCATATATAATTTTTAATTCAATGTTTAGTGTTTTGCAACCAGCTACTCCTGTGATTTAGGAATATGGTTAGTCAGCAATTCACCTACTGTTTAATAATCTTAAAATAAAAACAGCTTCAGCATGTCTCAAAATTAAGCAAATATGGTCTGTATGTGTTTTGTTATATGTTATTTATCTTAAAATTTAATTATATTAATTATCATGAACTACAAACTAAAACTTCATACCCAAGGACAGCATTCTCGTATGACATAGTTTTATTTTTACCTTTATGGTTTAATACAACAATGTGTTTATGTTTGTTAGTGGTCACGTGTAACCACCCAGCTTTGAAGAGCTTTTAGTGAAAATTGGAAAGTGTGCATTGTAAAACTTTAGAAATAAAATACATATAAATAAATTTAGCAATATCATAAAAAACTATTGCATTTACAGTCGTATTATTTGCACAAAAAAAACCTCTACACTCATTTTGAATTTTTACCAAGAAATCCTGCTGGGACATATTATATTTATTACAATAATACGCAGTTGGTCAATTGTGTATTTAAGGTATGAAATTACCATCTCAAAGAGGGTTTCACGAGTAAAGATTCAGACGAATTCATCACTTTGACAAGTTTCAACTTTACTGAGCAGTTAGAATTATTTAAAAGTAGTGAGACAAAATTTTCTAAAAGTCATTAAGGATTTAAATAATCTGCAAACATATCTAGGACACACCTGAAAACTTGCACTGATTGTCACTGCTCTTTTTGGGCACTCCATATAACCAGACTTGTGTTTGTAGCCAAAATAACCACATTTAATCAGAAAGCTTTCTATAAAAAAATCTATGCCAGGGAATATAGTTAAATATAAATATGTATATAATTACATGCAAACATGTAAAAAGAATTACCTCTGGTAGGTTAAAGCTTGATTGAAGCAAGATGAGTGAGGTAAAGTGGAAAACTGTCCTGTGGTTTAATGAATCAAAATTAAAAGTCTGCATCCTTTGGGCTAAAAAAGGGAACCATCTGGCTGGGTATCAGCACATAGTTCAAAATCCACCATCTGTGATGGTTTGAGGGTGCATCAGTAAACATTGCACATTTTAGAAAACACAATAAAAGTTGCAGGATACAAGTTTGTGTACAAAATGAAAGTTATCAGGCATTTTGTCTTGCTTGCTTCAGAACAATTCCAACACACAATTAGCATGCATGTTGTCAGGATGGATCCCTGGTAATTTAGATGTGGGTAAACTACAGTTGAGATTGTTTAAATAAGTAAGTGGTGACTGAGGAATAAAACTACGATGTTTTAACAGAATATTTAACAGCCTCTTAACATGAAATGCATGCTCAGCTGACTGATTTGGCCATTTAAGGATATTCCACTTCTTTGCTTTATTAAACTCCTTGGTTGATGTGGATATACATTTTGGGTTATTATCCACCAAATTAGGAAATGCTACCTATCTAATTTGGCTGCATTTAGCTGGATTTGAGCAGACAGTATGTCTCTAACACCTCAGAATTACTTTGGCTGCTTCTGTCCTGCATCACATCATCAATAAAAACTAGTTTCACGGTACCACTGGCAACCATGCACGCTTAAGCCATCACACTACCTTCGTGTGCTTTGCAGAGGACTTGGTATGCTTTGGATCATGAGCTGTTCCATGCCTTCTCCAGGACTTTTTGTTTGCCTTCATTTTGGGACAGGTTGATCTTGTTTCATCTGTTCAAAGAACATTCTTCCAGATCTGTGCTGGCTTTTTTAGATGATTTTTAGCAAGTTCAATCTAGCCTTTCTATCTTGAGGCTTATTAGTGATTTGCACCTCGCATTTACTTTCATGTAGTCTTCTCTTTACTTGGAAATTGACACACTTACCTCCTGGAGAGTGTTGTTCAATTGGTTGCCTGTTTGTTCCCAACACAACTATTACAACTAAAATAACAATTATTATAATATAAAGGAATCATGAGTTGAGGAGGCCAATGTGCCATTGTATTATTGAGACACATTTGCGCATCACAAATAAGCTGCACATACATTGAATGAAACTGCTTTCTATTCACAAATGCATATCCATTTCCAGATGAGGGCCTTATAGCAATGACTGCAGTCCATAGCTCTGATTACATTCGGAAATTGGATCCTCACTGCAAATTAGAGCCACATTTAAGGGGAACTTTCTATATCTTAGCAACATACCTATGAGGCCGTCCCATTTGGCTGGTATGGCACGGCTGAAAGATGACTGATAAATACCCGACCTGAGAGTCAGCTCTCTCTGAAATGCGTCGGTTGAAAAGACTGCAGTGTGGTGAGAACACAAACTAGCACCTGCCACACACGGTTCCTTTTGGTTTCCCTCTGTAACACTGGGGCCAGCTCCATGAAGAACACCAAAATAATTGCCCTGGGGAATCTAATCTGACTAATAAGCCATGCAGAATCATGTGCCAGCAGGTCAGTATGATCTCTGAAAAAAACTCTCCGACTTCTGCCATTGGTAATGTCCTCCCGCTGTGCAAAAGATGTCAATCATTCCATGATTATGAACAACTTTATGCAGCTATTTATGGCCATGTGTGATTGTCTTCAGCTTGTTTACCTTACCATCAAAGCTGGTTTGTTTGGAATCAATCTACTGATCCAACTCCGTTTTCGGTTTCAGTGAGAACCAAAGTGTCCCTTAGATGATCCACATGCGTGTATATACAGACAGGTGCGAATTTGCATCCACACCTGAATAGAAACAATGGAAAATTTACACTTCACATCTTACTAAATTTGTTTATTTAGGTACGTTTTAGTTCTCTGTAGTTTGTTATTGTCGATTAAAAAGGTTTACGTGGATTACCGCACACTTTCAAGCAACGTTTTTTATACATGCCGAGTTATGCGTAAAATATTGCACTGCAAGGTTTTGGTGCATAAACACGCTTCGTACATGAGGCCCCAGGTCTTTTTACGTTACTGAGTTCACCTATGCCTTCTTTCTTTATCAGGATCAGATTTTGCCACTCCTAAAATTTTAGCAGTTTCTTTGATGTTTTATTCTTCTGTTTTCACAGCTTAAGGATGGCTTGTTCACCTGCATGGAGAGCATCTTTGAATGCATGTTCTGAACAAAGAAATTGCTTACACCTGCCCATTAAATAGCCATTCAAATATATATGGACCTAACTGTATTCCACCATCTCTTCGGTTTTAGTAAGATCAAGGTGGAGACAGCTGCCAACACACCAGTCCCTGAAAGCCTCTATCAGTTTTCTGTACCACTGCTACGGTTCTATTCTGACACGTGCCACAATAGCCATGTCATCTGAGTCCTTTTACATGTGGTGGCATCTTGAGTTGTATTCAGAATCGGCTATACATAATGTGACCAGGAATGGAGCTAAAACAGTCCCTTCAAGGGACCCCATGCTCCCAGAAATATAGTTGCCCAGCCTTACAAACTGAGGTTCCCTTGTCAGGTAGTCTGTTACCCAGGAATTTAGTCTGTTACCCATTCCCTCTAACCTGTCCCCTAGTATAAGGGGATGGATTTTGGTAAAACCCCTTGAGAAGTCAAAAAAGAGGATTCTTGCAAAGCATCCGGATGCATGGGTCCTGCAAAAAAACTATTTTAATATGCACCTACATACAAAGGAGTACTAGAGGGGTCCAGTGCATTGATGACTTGCCTCATGAGGTAAATGCCAGGATGCACAAGGACCAAAGATTCAGACCAAAGATTGCAGAGGCTGTAGGGATTTGATTACACTACCACCAAAAGAAAATATTAATTGGTTTCCACCTTGTTTCCTTGTTTGTTTTTTAAGATGAAAGACCAAAACATATGGGCACTCTAACCACTTGAGTTTTTATTTGAGTACATGTTGACTGATGTTTGGCTCATATTTGTAATATACAAATCCATGCTTTAAAATTAATTCAACCTTTCACAAACCAGCATATTTATCTGGTACAGTTGATATAAGACCCTTCTGTGGAGCCCCATCTAGAAATGTGAGTACCCACTTTATATTGCTCTCCTATAAACCTCCACAGACATTTTATAAAAGAAACTTTTGTACATCTCTAGAATGAGACTCACTTGCACATTTTTTTTTTGCTTGCTGCTCTTTTTCTCCTGAATCCTATTGTCACTCTGCAGTCATTTTTCTTGTACTCCAAACAAAACAAGAACAACAAAGGAAGTGAGACAACATGATTGGTCTTCACTGAAATGCAATCAAGCTTTTGATGAGCTCTTGGTCTCCGTTCTATTTCCATTTCCTTCTCATGTGCCATTATCTGCTTTTACAGATACAGGTTTGGAAATAAATTAAAACAATGAGACATTCTTAAGCCAAAGATCTGTTTGACCCAAGACCGCTTTTAAGAACACACAATGCCTGATTCTTACTGATAGTCTGAGATTTATAATTACCCTGTCCAGATCAATGCTTCAAGGAGTGATATTGATTGCCTTAAGAGGATTATTTGTATGATCCTCAATTTTCCATCCCATTTTCCTTCTGGATGTTAAACCATTTAAAATTAGGGTTACCCTTTTAAATATGATGCTTATGGTAATTCCTATTAGGTTCATAATCTGATTAAATTAAGGATAAAATAAGCAAGAAAATAGCTATGTCTCCTCCTTGACGTGTGAAGAATTACTGTGGAGATGTGATTTGCAGACATGGTTGTCAGATTTCTGGCTCCAGCTTTGAAGAAGGAGGCATTTGCTGTGTTTTGTTAAAAGGTTTATTGCATTCCAGCACAGTGGGACTGTAGTGTTTTGTTGTGGAAGGGGCCCAGATGCTCAGGATAAAGGGCTATTTCCCTTTTTGCTCAAAGAAAAGGAAACGACACATCAGTCTACCTTCTGTTTTATCTTTTCCCTCCTTTCACTTGTTTTATCTTGCCTCCTAATCTGCTCATCCCAACTCACTTAATCTAGGGAGGCTACGTGACCAAGACTTTGTGATTTCTTGCAAACCACTCTCTGTTTCTGTTAGATTATCCTCTCAAGTTGGCTATACGAATTTTCAACAGGTCAAATGGTATGTGATTTAATCAGTGTACTGGCTGCTGTGTCCTTTCCTGCTCCTGCAGTTGTGCATTCAGTTAAGGGAGAGATACCACTGTGTGTAGAAATTCCTGGATTCATATTCATACATGCATAGAAAGAAGAGCTAATAAATACAACCAACTTCATCTCTTGGGAGGAAGGAGGTTGAAGTTTAAGGCTTGCAAAGGCTTTATTTTATATTGACAATCGATTTCTATGCACCTGAGGAGCAACAGCGCCCATGTGAGCTTGATGGCTAACACAGTCTAAACAAGCATACGCTGTGCATGCATGCGTAACAGTGTCAAATTTATTATCCAAGGTAGCTGTAAGCTTGTCAACATTGAACAAAGGCACCTCACCTGTGGTGGAAAAAATTGTGATTTGAAGCCCCAAAACATGCTACTATTTACACAAGTATGAACTTCAGCTGCAGCAGTCTTTCCCAATCAACCTACGGTTGAAAAATGGAAACTGCTGCCTGGTATATTAACAAGCACACCAAAAATTTCTTATACGAAGCATAGCAAGTGATAAAAGGACCCATTCTACTGAAATTCAAAATAGAGATAAAAAATGTTTATGCTGAGCTCCCGTGAACAACAATTTATGAAACATCTTTTAAAAATGTTTTTCCCAGTGTGTTTAAACATATGGATCTTGCTTGTGCTGGTATTTATGCTGCTTCTAATACATATACAAATATTTCTGTTGGTGAACAAAGCAAATCTCTGAAACCAGTTTTAGATGATCTAAAACTTGTGACATGAAACAATGTCCTGCTGAAAGTAACCAATAGAAGATGCAATGGAAATAGCTACAATACACAGGTACAAAGCAAATTGTGCAAAGAAAATACTCCACATACCATAACACCACGAGCCATTGACTGAACAATTGAGACAAGGCAGAAGAGATCCATGCATTCATATTGATTATCCCAAGCATCCTAGTTTCTGAAAGTTGAGGATAAATTCATGATTTATTGACTCGGGTAACATTTTCCTATTGGTTTATAATCCAGCATTAGTGACCCTCTGCGTATATCAGTTTCTTAGTTTTATCTGAGTGGAGTGGCGCGCAGTGTGGTCTTCTGCTGCTGAGCATTTCAGGTTTCTGAAATGCTCAGAACATTCTGTCTTCCACCAACAATCATGGCACGTTTAAAGTTACTTAAATCCTATTTCTTGCTGGTGCTTGGTTTGAATTTCAGCAACTAGTCCTAGTCTCGATGCTTACATGACTCAATGCTGTCATGTAGTTGGCTTATTTGCTACATTTGTTAACACAGAATTGAACAAGTATATCTGAAAAAGTGGCCAGTGAATGTAACTTTTTTGATTGTTTTACCTCAGTTTTAATATTTGGACCCTCAAGGCTTAAACATTTTGGGAAAAGCCAATGGAAATCTAATTTTAACTCAGCTGCTAAAAGTTCTCCTTATATATTCAATATCTTAAGAGAAATAACTGAAATTCAAGGCTATGATGTACAATAAACAATAAACGTACTGTAAGAAAAAGAAGGTTTATGTGTGTGAATAAGACTGATAATGTTGACATTATGGTGATGGGTTGAAGGAATTGTTCTTCTTCTCTTTTGTTACAGGAAGACTTGTGTGAGAGATTTGTTTTGTCCATTCTTATGAAACATCACCTACAACAGTGGGCACTGTTTTGTCTGATGAATCATCTTTAACCAGTAGCTGTGGAGGACATGACTACAATAGAGTGGGAACAAAACTAGTAGATTCACTGTGCTTAAAATTAACTTGGCTGCAGAAGATAATTATTTTGACATTTGCATTTTTTAAGCATTGTAATGGGGGCCTGCATCTGCATATCCACAAAAGTAGATATATTCTTATTTTCTAAATTGTATAATTTTAGACAGTGAGAAAGCATTGTGACATTGTAATCACGGGACAGTTTCACAACTTTCATCTCATTGACTTCTGAGCAGCATTTTCAAACTAACACTCTTGACCTATCTTTCAGATCTCTGTACTGTAAGATCTGACTAATTTCTGTACCCAGAGTGTCCCCACCTGCTAACCTAACACTTTGTCCTAACCCTACAGCTTCCACAATTATACTGAGGTCTACCGATAGCAAATTGTTTTTGTGATATAAGAATAGTGTGTCCACAAAATGTTCTTGCAAAAATAACTGATATGTACTTTTTTATTTAAATAATTTATTGCAACAGAAACCATTTCAAGATCTTGTTTGATGGTTTCCATGTAATGTTTCAGTCTTTGTTTCCATGCCTGGTGACATGGAAGTAATCAGTTTATTCAGCCCACCTGTGCCTACTCATGGCTCTGCTGCCTCTTACCTGTGCTCTGCTCCATTTAACCTCCCTCCAGCCACAGACACCTTGCCAGAATATCGATAGCAGTTCTTTGTGTAGATGCACAGTGTTACTTCCTTGCCAATTTTTGATCTCTTGGTTATGAACTTGCTTTTCCCTCTGGATATTGCTGTTCTGCCTCACCCCTGTTGGACACTACATTTATATCTGCTTTCTGGACATGGACCGCAGACATGGATTTTGACCTTTGCCCCCAGCTCGCCTCATGCCTGATCAACTCACTGCCTGCCTCTGTTTCTGACCCTTGCCTGCCTTCTTACTACGTCTTAACCCATCAGAAGGATTTGGCATTGGTCAAGTGATACTAAGAAACCGTCCAGGAAATTTCCTGTGAGCACTCTAAGGTTCATGCGTTCAGAAGCCGAGGTTCTGTGCCTGGTTGAGTCATTTGGTCCTCTGCATCATACTTTACATTTTAGAGTTGTATGTGGATAGGAGCTCTTATAACTGTCATATTGGTTTTGTTTGCGATAGTTAAATTAGGTTTATTAAACAGGCAAACAGGCTGCAAGTTAACAGGGGCTAACTGGCAGCCAGAGGAATGTTGTGATATGACGATGTTTTGAATATTGTTTAATCTATTTCTGTTCTGGGTTAGAGGAAACTAACTGGAGGAGGTGATGCGATCATCTGAAGAGAAGTGTGACGCTACGGTGACGGTTTGAGGTTTGATTCAATTCAGTTTATTTATATAGCGCCAATTCACAACACATGTCGTCTCAAGGCACTTCACAAAACTCAGGTACATACTTTCCAATTAATCCTAACCATTGAACAGTGCAGTCAGATTCAATTATTTATTCAAATTGGATAAAAAGTTTTTCTATCTAAGGAAACCCAACAGATTGCATCGAGTCAAAGATTTGTAGCAGTCACTCCTCCCGGATGAGCATGTAGAGACAGTGGAAAGTCACTGGCGTTGACTTTGCAGCAATCCCTCATACTGAGCATGCATGTAGCTATTATGATTTGGTTTTTTTGGGTTTTTTTGATTTTCTTTTTTTTTTCTTTAGTTTTTCACAGTTAGGTTTTGAATCATGTTCTGTTATTTTTTCTTATATTTCTCAATTTTTTTTGAATCATGCCTAGTTTATTTTCTGGTTATTTTTTAGTCTTTTCATGTTTTGGTCAAGTTTGGTTTTTGGTTCTGGTCATGCTTTATTTTTTTGTTTTATTCAAGAGTTTCTGTTCTTGCTCCAGCCACGTTTGTTCTGTTCATAAATTTATCTGGTTCACCTGCACCTTTTTAATCTGTCTTGCTCCACCTAGTTTTCACTCCATATAAACAACCTGTTCAGTTAGTCATTGCGGAATCATTGTGTCTCCATTCATGTCTTTTTTGTGGACCATGCCATGCCTGTCAAGCCAGCCGCTTCTGTTTTTTTGTTCCTGCCTCTTATGAGAGTGAGTTTTTGTTGATTAAATTTTTTCATTTTTCCCGTCACGCTGCCTCCTCGTCTGCATTCTGGGGTTCCTCCGTTGCAAATCTTAACTGAATGATTCCCCCAACTACGGACCCCCCAGACAAGCAGAAGGCAGATGCCTTGGATCACAGGGGTTCACCGGGCAGAAGGAGGAGGCAATGAGGAACCTGCCCAAGGATTTTGGGGGGTCTGCCCTCTCCACTACTGCTGGAGCAGATGGAGCGCAAAGCGGTTCAGCGCCGTTCTCCGCCTGCTCCCCTGGCTGCGCACTCTGGTCCGGCAGTGAAGTCCTCGCCCTCTTCCCGCCGCAAGAAACGCCGGCGTGGAGCACTTTCCTGTGTTTCAGCCGGCGAGGAGTCTCTCACGGCTGCTGCCGTCATGCCTGGAGTGGGAACTCCTTTGCTTGCTGGCGGGAGGGCTGCAGCAAGTAAGCCCGCTTCTTTGCCTGCCACAGCACCATCTCCCAGGCTCGCTGCACCCCGCCCATTGCGTCTTCGCTCACTCCAGCCCGGTTTTTCTGAGGCCAACACTGACGAGCTGGAGGAGCAATTTGAGGTTCTTTGCCCGACAGATCAAACCCTTAAAAAGACCAGTCTCCTGCATTCCTTCCCCCGGGAGCTGATGGAGAGGATCAGGCAAACGGAGGGGGACTATGGACGGCCCGTAAGGAATTTTTTACTGCCGCCCACTTCCTTCCACGCCAGGACTCCAGGGAGCTGCTGGTGCTGCTGCAGAGCAGCCAGTGCCAGGACTCCAGGGGGCTGCTGCTGCTGCTGCAGAGCAGTCCCCGCCAGGACTCCAGGGGCTGCTGCTGCTGCAGAGCAGTCCATGCCAGGTCTACAGCCTGCTGTAACTTTTTGGGGGGCCCCCCGGGGTGGGCTGCCCCCCACTTCCAGGTCCTGAGCACCTTCTCAGTTTCTCTGGGGGGGGGGCCAGGAACTCAACCCTGACACACCATGACACACCACAGCCTGTCTCTGCCAGGTCTGACACTCCACAGCCTGACACACCCCAGCCTGTCTCTGCCAGGCCCCTGACACTCCACAGGCCTGAACAACCACAGCCTGTCTCTGCCAGGCCTGACACTCCACAGCCTGACACACCACAGCCTGTCTCTGCCAGGCCTGACACACCACAGCCTGTCTCTGCCAGGCCTGACACTCCCCAGGCCTGACACTCCCAGCCTGTCTCTGCCAGGGCCCACACTTCACAGCCTGTCTCTGCAGGCCTGACACTCCACAGCCCCACTCCACACCCGTCTCTGCCAGGCCTGACACTTCACAGCCTCTCTGCCAGGCCTGAGACTCCACAGCCTGACACTCCACAGCCTGTCTCTGCCAGGCCTGACACACCACACCCCATCTCTGCCAGGCCTGACACACCACAGCCTGTCTCTGCCATGCCTGACACTCCACAGCCTGACACACCACCGCCTGTCTCTGCCAGGCCTGACACACCACAGCCTGTCTCTGCCAGGTCTGACACTCCACAGCCTGACACACCACAGCCTGTCTCTGCCAGGCCTGACACTCCACAGCCTGACACACCACAGCCTGTCTCTGCCAGGCCTGACACACCACAGCCTGTCTCTGCCAGGCCTGACACTCCACAGCCTGACACTCCACAGCCTGTCTCTGCCAGGCCTGACACTTCACAGCCTGTCTCTGCCAGGCCTGACACTCCACAGCCTGACACTCCACAGCCTGTCTCTGCCAGGCCTGACACTTCACAGCCTCTCTGCCAGGCCTGAGACTCCACAGCCTGACACTCCACAGCCTGTCTCCTTTCCAGGCTGACACACCCACCCCCCTTGCCAGGCCTGACACACCACAGCCTGTCTCTGCCATGCCTGACACTCCACAGCCTGACACACCACCGCCTGTCTCTGCCAGGCCTGACACACCACAGCCTGTCTCTGCCAGGCCTGACACACCACAGCCTGTCTCTGCCAGACCTGACTCACTACAGCCTGACCTGAAGTCTGCCTCAACCTCCTCCACACGCCGCAGAGGACGTCGTAAGAGGGACGCCTCTGTTCACGCCACCGGGGGCTCTGCGACGCCTCAGCCCTGCGCACCCCCGGGGTCTCGGCGACGCCTCAGCCCCTCTCACGCCACCGAGGGTCTCTGCGATGCCTCAGCCCCTGCTCACGCCACTGAGGGTCTCTGCGACGCCTCAGCCCCTGCTCACGCCACTGAGGGTCTCTGCGATGCCTCAGCCCCTGCTCACGCCACTGAGGGTCCCGCCGACGCTTCAGCTCCTAGCCTCCAGGGGGCAGTGGGAAAAAAGGTCCTCGTTCTAGCCTCTGAACCCTGCGACAAGGGTTTTTGAGGAGGAAAACCACCACATCCTGTCTTCTGGGGGACTTCAGAGGACAGGTTTTCCTCGTTTTTGGGGCCGGGGCCCCTAGACGATGGTTTCGAGAGGGAAACCCCGCCGATCCTGTCTCTGGGGGCTTCAAGGAACAGTTTGTCCCTTGTTCTGGCTTCTGAACCCAGAGATGAGGGTTCGCCAGGCGCCGCTTCGGGCCCCTGAGGGTTCGCCAGGCGCCACTTCGGCCTCTGAGGGTTCGCCAGGCATTCGCGGTCGCCCGCCCTGAACTCTGTGCCTGCTCGGGACGACCTCCTGGTCGCCTGCCTGAACTCTGTGCCTGCTCGGGACGACCTCCTGGTCCCCCCTGAACCCCCGTGCCTGCTCGGGACGACCTCCTGGGCCCCGCCTGAACTCTGTGCCTGTTTCTGGCCCTCCTGCCATGACCCCCCATCGCCCCCCCGGTTTGGGTTTTTTTTGTTTTTTGGGCTCTTGTGGCATCTGGTATCCCCCTTAAAGGGGGGTTTTTGTTATGATTTGGGATTGTTTGGTTTTTTATTTCTGGGTTTTTTTTTTTATGTTTTTACAGTTAAAAGGTTTTGAAAAGTTTCTGTTTGTTTTTCTTTTATTTCTCAAGTTTTTGAATAATGCTTTGTTTTTTTTCTGGTTATGTTTTAGTCTTGTTCATGTTTTGTCAAGTTTGGTTTTTGGTTCTGGTCATGCTTTAGTTTTTGTTTTCAAGATTTCTGTTCTTGCTCCAGCCACGTTCTGTTCATCAAATTTATCCAGTTCACCTGCACCTTGTCAAATTTTTTTTTTTCCACCTGGTTTTTTTCCCCCTATACACACACCCTTTTAGTTAGTCATTGCGGAATCATTGTGTCCATTCATGTCTTGTTTTTTTGGACCATGCCATGCCCGTCAAGCCAGCCTTCTTCTGTTTTGTTCCTGCCTCTTATGAGAGTGAGTTTTTGTTGATTAAATTTTCATTTACCGTCACGCTGCCTCCTCGTCTGCATTCTGGGGTTCCTCCGTTGCACACATCTTAACATGTAGCGACATGAAAGTTTTTCTATCTAAGGAAACCCAGCAGATTGAATCCAGTCAGTGACTTGCAGCATTCACTCCTCCCAGATGAGCATGTAGAGACAGTGGACAGTCACTGGCGTTGACTTTGCAGCAATCCCTCATACTGAGCATGCATGTAGCAAAAGTGGAGAGGAAAAACTCCCTTTTAACAGGAAGAAATCTCCAGCAGAACCAGGCTCAATGTGAGCAGCCATCTGCCACGACCGACTGGGGGTTTGAGAGAACAGAGCAGAGACAAAAAGAGAACAAAGAAGCACTGATCCAGGAGTCCTTTCTATGGGAAGGAAAAGTAAATGTTAATGGATGTAGCTCCTTCAGTCATTTCACCTAGAAAGAAAGAACAGATAAACTCTGAGCCAGTTTTCAAGGTTAGAGTCTAAAAGAGAGCACAAAGAGTTAGTCACAGCAAAAGGTCAGTCAATCGCCATGTCTAGGAGAGAGAAAGGGTTAAACACTGAAAGACAGGGCCATGTGGATCATCTGTAGAAGGTGAGCATTAAAATGTTGCCAGCAGAAGCTTGGACGATGCCCCTCTCCATAAAGGTGTCACAGGTCGATACAGAGTCAGGCCAGGTGTAGCTTCTAGGAAGAGAAAAGAGAAAACAAAGTTAAAAGCTGAAAATAACAGCAAATAATGCAAAATTGTAGAGCAGTGTGAGAATGTAGCGAAGAGGGTGAGAGTGGTCATTATGTCCTCCAGCAGCCTAAGCCTATAGCAGCATAACTACAGAGACAGCTCAGGACTACTTAAGCCACTCTAACTATAAGCTTTATCAAAAAGGAAAGTTTTAAGCCTAGCCTTAAAAGTATACAGTTTGTCCATCTAGAGCCCACTGATGGCTATTGTTATACTAAAAACCACAACGATTGGGATACCTCTCTCTTTCAGATTGATTATAACTATTGGAATAGAGAGGGGGTCATACAGGTAGCAGAAATGGAGGGTGTGTTTGCACCTCAACCATAACTGAGCCGGTTTAGGCTAAACCTGAGTCCCCCTTAGTCCATCCAACAGGGAGGGAAGAAGACGAAGGTAAAAAAATAAGGAAGATAGCTCAGGATAACCTAAGTCACTCTAACTCTAAGCTTTATCAAAAAGGAAAGTTTTAAGCCTAGCCTTAAAAGTAGACAGGGTGTCTGCCTCACGGACTAAAACTGGGAGCTGGTTCCACAGGAGGGGAGCCTGATAACTAAAGGATCTGCCTCCCATTCTGCTTCTAGAGACTCTAGGAACCACCAGTAAACCTGCAGTCTGAGAACGAAGTGCTCTGTTAGGAACGTATGGAACAATCAGATCTCTGATGTATGATGGAGCTAGATCATTAAGGGCTTTATATGTGAGAAGGAGAATTTTAAATTCTATTCTGGATTTAACAGGGAGCCAATGAAGGGAAGCTAAAGTAGGGGAAATATAATCTCTCTTTTTAATTTTCATCAGAACTCTTGCTACAGCATTTTGAATCAGCTGAAGCCTTTTAACTGCATTTTGTGGACATCCTGATAGTAAAGAATTACAGTAGTCCAGCCTTGAAGTAACAAATGCATGGACTAGTTTTTCAGCGTCACCTCTGGACAGGATATTTCTAATTTTGGCAATGTTCCGGAGATGAAAGAAGGAAATCCTAGAAACATGTTTAATATGGGATTTTAATGACATATCCTGGTCAAAAATAACACCAAGGTTTTTAATTTATTACCGGAGGTCAATTTAATGCCATCCAGGTTAAGTGATTGACTAAGCAGTTTATTTTTAAAGACTCCGGTCCAAAGACGACAACTTCTGTCTTGTCTGAATTTAGAAGCAGAAAATTTAAGGTCATTCAAGTTTTTATGTCTTCAAGACATGCTTGTAGTCTGTCTAACTGGTTGGGCTCATCAGGATTTATGGATAAGTAAAGCTGAGTATCATCAGCGTAACAGTGAAAATGTATTCTATGCTGCCTGATAATTTTACCTATTGGAAGCATATATATAGTAAAGAGAATTGGCCCAAGTACTGAACCCTGTGGTACTCCGCAATTAACCCTGGAGTTTAAAGATGATTTATCATTGCCATGAACAAACTGGAATCTGTCAGACAAATAAGATTTAAACCAGCCTAGTGCTGTTCCCCTTATCCCTACAGCATATTCCAGCCTTTCTAAGAGAATATTATGATCGACTGTATCAATGCAGCACTGAGATCTAACAGAACCAGTACAGACACAAGTCCATTATCTGAGGCTAGAAGAATATCATTAGTGACTTTCAGCAGAGCTGTTTCAGTGCTATGATGAGCTCGGAAGCCTGACTGAAACTCTTCAAATAGGTCATTGCTGTGTAAATGCTCACACATTTGATTAGCCACTATTTTCTCAAGAATTTTAGATAAGAATGGAAGATTGGATATAGGTCTTTAATTTATTAAGTCGTCTCGATTAAAGTGAAGGTTTCTTAAGCAAAGGTTTAATTACAGCTACCTTAAAAACTTGTGGTACATATCCATTTACTAAGGATAAATTAATCATATCTAAAATGGGGCTGGTAATCAGAGGAAACACTTCCTTACATAATTTGGTTGGGATTGGGTCTAACATACAAGTTGAAGGTTTAGATGAAGCTAATATTTCTGATAACTCAGGAAGCTCCTCAGGATCAAAGCAGTCCAAGCATATATCAGGTTCTACAGTTACTTTCAATGTTGTCTCACTTGCTGAGGATGAAGTAATCATCTTCGGGAGTATATCAAAGATTTTCTTTTTAATAGAATCAATTTTATTTAAAAAGAATCCCATAAACTCATGACTGCTAAGAGCTAAGGGAATGGATGGCTCAACAGAGCTATGACTCTGTGTAAGTTTAGCAGCTGTACTAAAGAGAAACCTAGGATTATTCTTGTTCTCTTCTATTAATGATGAGAAACAAGCTGTTCTGGCTTGGCGAAGTGTCTTTTTATACAATAGTAGGCTATTTTTCCAGATTAAGTAGGAATCTTCTAGGTGTGTAGAGCGCCATTTTCTCTCCAATTTTCTAACATTGTGCTTTAAAGTATGCAGCTCTGAATTAAACCAGGGAGCTAGCCTCCTATGAATAATTACCTTCTTTTTCAAAGGGGCTGCATTGTCTAATGCACCACGCAATGATGAAGTAACACTATGAACAAGAGAATCAATTTTTGAAGGGGAAGAAACAAAATTATTGCCCTCCACTGTGTTTTTCTGTGATAATGAGGAAATCAAAAGTGGAACAGATTCTTTAAAGGTTGTTACAGCATTGTCTGATAATGATCTGCTATAATGAAATTTTCTTTCAGGTGTGGAGTACTCGGTTAAATTAAACTCAAAGGTTATTAAAAAGTGGTCAAACAGGACAGGGTTATGAGAAAATATTGTTATGTCTTTACACTCAATGCCATATGTCAGCACAAGGTCCAGAGAATGAAGACAAAGGTAGGTACGTTTGTTGATGTTTTGAGCAAAGCCAATTGAGTCTAAGATAGCATTAAAGGCTATATTTAGGCTATGACTTTCAGTGTGAATGTGTAAAATCCCCCACTATAAAAACCTTATCCGTATTTAACACTAAATCAGATAAAAGGTCTGAAAACTGATCTAAAAATTGAGAGTAAGGGCCTGGTGGACGGTACAAAACAACAAACAGAAGTGGTTTTAGTGCTTTGCAATTTGGATGAGGAAAACTGAGGATTAAATATTCAAAAGAGTTGTAGCTATTGATTGGTCTGGGACTAGTCAATAAATCGGACTGAAAGATGGTTGCTACTCCTCCTCCTCGCCCAGTATTTCGAGGAATGTGAAAATTTAAATAATTAGTAGGAGTTGACTCATTTATAGTAACATAATCCTCTTGCTGCAGCCAGGTTTCTGTGAGACAAAATAAATCAATCTGATTGTCACAAATCAGGTCATTAACTAGCAAAGTCTTTGAAGAGAGAGATCTTATGTTCAGTAAGCCACATTTAATTGTTTTATTTTTCTTCTTAGTCTGAGTTGTGTTTATTATTATTAGATTTTCCTGATTTTCTCATTTTAGATTATTTTTTAATCTATTCAATTTTGGCCGTGGGCGAGACACTGTCTTAATAGGGTAATGGGTGGGTAGCAGTACAGAAGCTGCAGAGAGGAGGATTAAACTACGACCCTGCTTCCTGGTCTGAACCCGGGGTTGTCAGAGTTTTGGAGAACTAATAAATTCGGCCAGATTCCTAGAAAGAAGAGCTGCTCCATCCAAAGTAGGATGGATGCCGTCTCTCTGGATCAGACCAGGTTTTCGCCAAAATGTTCACCAATTATCAATGTAACCCACATTGTTTTCTGGACACCACCTAGATAGCCAGCAGTTGAATGACAGCATGCGGCTAAACATGTCATCACTGGTTAAATGGGGGAGGGGACCAGAGAAAATTACGGAGTCCAACATTGATTTGGCAAACTTACACACCGAAGCAACACTAAATTTAGTGACCTCCGATTGACGTAACGGGGTGTCATTACCGCCAGCATGAATAACAATCTTTCTGTATTTACGCTTATCCTTAGCCAGCAGTTTCAGGTAGGAATTTGATGTCGCCCGTTCTGGCTCCTGGCAGACATTTGACTATGGTCGCTGGTGTCTCTAGTGCCACGTTTCTGACTATGAAGCTGCCAATTACCAGAGTTGGATTCTCAGCGGGTGTGTCGCTGAGCGGGGAAAATCTTTTAGAAACGCAGACGGGTTGGTGGTGACTTGTGGGCTGGGATCTAGGACTATGCTTCCTATGTACCGTCACCCAGCCGGCCTGAGGCCCCGGCTACACGGGGTCTGCTGGAGGACTGCTACGGGGAGCTACCCTCGGTGGCTCCGCGCTGGCGAAGGGGCCTCGGCTATCAGCTGGTTTTTCAACAGCGCGGAGCCGGGCCTCCAATTCCGACACCCTCGCCTCCAAAGCTACAAAAATTCTACATTTATTACACGTACCATTATCACTAAAGGAGGCAGAGGAGTAACTGAACATCTGACAAACAGGCAGGAGAGAGGAGACTCAGAGAGAGAAACAGCAGAACGGGTAGCCATGGTGGAGCTAAAGCTAACGCTAAGCTAGCGACCCCTTACCACTAGAACCACTAGAAACCGTGTAAAATGCGGAGAGTACCCAAATGTTAAATACAGCAACAGAAAGTATGTGTTTTAACGTGCTTATGTATTAGAACAAGTAAGAGATATCACAGTAGAGAGAAATCAGATCAGATCAGATTTGGTATTGGTATCTCGTGTCAGGCGGAGAGCGTGGTAGGGTGGACAGGCAGGTAAAGCGACAGACATTCCGAGAGAAATCCAGAAGCAGACAACAAGAGGTCAACCAGAGAAGCAGCAGGTAACAGGAGAGCAACCAGAGAAGCAGCAAGCCAGTACACTGAGGCACATCCCAGGGTGTCACTTCTGGAGTCCAGAGGAGGAAGTGTGAGGAGATCAGTGTTCGCACTTGAGTCAGGATGACAGGCGATGTCAACAAAAGAGAAAACTATTAGAAAATAGTCTTGAGCAATGTGCTAGAGATGGTAGGTCGAATTACCAAGCTGGTGAGCAAAAACAATCTGACATCCCCCTCGAGGACGCTGTGACTCTTTATGCTCCTCCTGATACGGAGCAGCACCTGCCAGTCACGCCCGGAAGGAGAGAGGAGAGAGGGACACCAACACAAACCAACAGCTCCCAGCTCAGAGGATATCACAATAACCCTTTTATAGCATTATAGCATTGTGTATCTGCATTGTGCTTCTGTGGCGCAAGGTGTGATGCCTAATATAAATGATGCTCCACGATTATCTCTGATACATTCTGATCCCCAGCTAAGTCAGGCAGCTACAAAATTTTTTGTACATATTAAAAAACAGACCATTCTACTACATGTCATTGCTACAGACTAAATACAAGATCTACTACAATGTTGCAGCAATGACATAATACCTTTACTAAATATGATGCTATGCTATGCAGACGCTCTATTGGCACTAATGAAGATTCATTTAGCTTTGCTTGACAAATGCTTGGAGCAGCCCCAACTAAAACACTTAAATCTACATTCTGATTAATTAGGCCAATTATTTGATCACTGGTCAGATGCTCATTGAAGTTGTATAAAGCATTAAACTCCGGTTTAAGTACAGAAACCAAAATAAACAAAAAGTCAACATCACAGCAGATTTAACCTTGTCCAGATGCAATAAAAGACTGTGCATGTTACACCATTCATTGCAATAGATACACATTATACACAGCAACACACATACTTCATAGACATGACAGGACTAGATGTTTCACAAAAGGTGCTTTATTTCTTCGTGTCAGACCCACATAAGACCTTTTTAGATATGCCCAACATACATGACAAGAAATTATGTAAACAAGGATGGATGGATGAACGACCAAGCAACTTCTTACTATCTTGGGTAAGGGGTGTGCATATCACGAGAAAATAGGTTTTTGTTTTCTATCAGTGGAGTTATCAAATATTGTTATCTTAAGATCTTGACAAGTGTAAATGCAGCAGTAATTAGAGCTCAGCCATGAAGCATAGAGCCCCAGATGGCCTGTAGTGTCCTGACCATGCAGCTAGACATCTCCAGCTGGAATACCTCCACTTACCAGCTGTAGGATTTCAGCAACAATCCTGGGGGGCATGGCAACATACCAAACTGCCCATTCACTGCAGACCACTGGAGGAGAAAAAATAATCATTGCTTTTGCGTTGCAGTTGTTACATGTGTAATAATGTATTGATGTTTTAATGATTTCTTTGTTCAGATTTTCAATTTGTTGAACTGAGAGCTGCTTGTCACTGTTGAGAAGAAGTGGAATCCAAACAAAAGCTGAGGTTATCCTGTTGTGATCAAAGAAATCAACAAACAAGGGAGATGTGAAACCCACCGTTTTATCACTAACATTCACCCTTCTTTGAAAAGATGGCACTGAAATTAATGGAGTGTTTTATTATTTTCCAAGTTCCACCAGGCTATCTTGAGAGTTAATAAATCTGTCAATAGTAAAATTCCCTCTTACAGATAAGAAAATTTATTTCTCTGCTCTACACCTAGATATTCTCCATAAACTATGTCAGTTTTTTATATATATATGTATATATAACAGGGTGAGAATGCAGGGACAAAACAGAAATGTCTATGAAGCAATGACTGTGTCAATGTTATAATGGTGCATTTGAGTTATGTGTCTGGAGAACACAGGATGGCAGCCCCCCATTACTAACCCTCCCCACCATCTGTGCCACATCTCACTCGGGGCTATTCTACAGCATCTATCTGTACCATTTTTTGTCTTTCAGCTTGTCTTTTTTCCTGTCTTTTGCTTCTACTCCGTATGCAATGCTCACAGTAAATGTTCATATTGTAGGTCAAAGGTCATAAACAGCGAAGTATTCAAACTGGGTGTTTGAATACTTGATTGTTACCATGATTGTTAAAATGGCCATCTATCTATCTATCTATCTATCTATCTATCTATCTATCTATCTATCTATCTATCTATCTATCTATCTATCTATCTATCTATCTATCTATCTATCTATCTATCTATCTATCTATCTATCTATCTATCTATCTATCTATCTATCTATCTGTCTGTCTGTCTGTCTGTCTGTCTGTCTGTCTGTCTGTCTGTCACAATGTGGTGTGACAAAGCAAGAAATACAATGCAGTTGACTATACCTAATTAATTACCTTATTAAAACCACAACATTTCACAAACTGGTCTTTTCTGCCAATTCCGTGTGTCATGTGCAGTTTTATAAAAACTGACTTATAATGCAAAAAACACAAGTTTTGTGCAAAATTATAAAACCTATCAGGTTGCAGAAGTGTTAAACACTCATTCAGTAACTCAGCAGTCAGCAGTGAAATTAGTTTTCTACATCATAAGTGTAAAGTTGGTTTTGAGAAGTTTTCTTTAATAACGTCTTGCTTTTTAATTTACTAAACATTTAATGCTGCTGCATACTAGCACCAGTCTCAATAATTAAATTTTACTGTAATGACAGTGAGGTAGCTCAATTATGCTGAGAATTGTGTTCCTAGGCTCTTCTGAGACAAGAAGAAGGTAATGATAAAAACGTTTAAAAAAACTAAGGAAGAGTTATTTAAAGGCCTGTTCTCCCTGAATAAAATGCTGATGAGGAGATTCAGCCATTTGATTCAGGTGTTTTGGGGATGGAATGAATCCAAGGTTTCAGGACCATAGCTCTCAAGGACTGGGGTTGGGCACCCCCTTGAGTATTTTATTGGGGATTTATGTGACAGACCAACACAAAGTAGGCCATGACTGTGAAAGGGAAGGAAAACAATACATGGTTTTTCAGTATTTTTTATAAATAAAAATCTGAGAAATGTCATGTGCATCTGTGTTCATGCCCTTTTAATTTGATACCTCTTTCACCACAGGAACACATGGTAGCATGGTAGCATCATGCTGTGGGTATGCTTTTTTCAGCAGGGACAGAGGAGCCGGTCAGAGTTGATTGGAAAACAGAAAGACAAGAACACCCTGGAAGAAAACCTGAGCTTTGACTGGGGTAGAAGTTCGCCTTGCAAAACTGGTAGAGACAGCCCAAAGATCTGGAGTTGAAGTTAAAGAAAAAGGTCTTTCTACAAAATGCTGACCCAAGGGATGTGAATGCAAGTGCTGTCAAACTGTTTAGATTTTTTTTCGTCGTCTCGCCTCGTTATCTTCTGCTTATCCGGGTCCCAGCAGACTCAGCAGAGACACCCAGACGTCCCTCTCCCCAGACACCTCCTCCAGCTCCTCCGGGGGGAGCCCAAGACGTTCCCAGGCCAGCCGAGAGACATAGTCCCTCCAGCGTGTCCTGGGCCGTCCCCTGGGCCTCCTCCCAGTGGGACGTGCCTCCCAAGGAAGGTGTCCAGGAGGCATCCAGTATAGATGCCCGAGCCACCTCAACTGGCTCCTCTCGATGTGGAGGAGCAGCGCCTCTATTCCGAGCCCCTCCCAGATTGCCGAGCTCCTCACCCTATCTCTAAGGGAGTGCCCGGCCACCCTACGGAGGAAGCTCATTTCAGCCGCTTGTATCCAGGATCTGGTTCTTTCAGTCCATGGCCATAGGTGAGGGTAGGAACGTAAACGGACCGGTAAATTGAGAGCTTCGATTTTTGGCTCAGCTCTCTCTTCACCACAACGGACCGCACAGTGCCCCCATTACTGCGGCAGCCGCACCGATCCGTCTGTCGATCTCTCGCTCCATTCTTCCCTCACTCGTGAACAAGACCCCAAGATACTTGAACTCCTCCACTTGAGGCAGGATCCCCTCCAACCTGAAGAGGACAAGCTACCCCTTTTCCGTCGAGTATTATGGCCTCTGACTTGGAGGAGCTGATCTTCATCCCCCCCGCTTCACACTCAGCTGCGACTGCCCCAGCGGCATGCTGTAGGTCTTGGCTAGGGGGGCCCCGCAGGACCACGTCATCTGCAAAAAAAAGAGAGAAAAACTACTCGTCCCCAAAAACCCCCCCTCCGGCCTTGGCTGCGTCTAGAAATCCTGTCCATAAAAGTTATGAACAGGACCGGTGACAAAGGGCAGCTCTGCCCGAGTCCAATATGCACCGGGAACAGGTCCGACTTAGTGCCGGCAATGCGGACCAAACTCCTGTTCCACTTGTACAGGGACCGGATGCCCCTAATAAAGGGCCCCCCGATTCCCAAATCCTGGAGCACCCCCCACAGGGCAAACTTTTCCGAAAGCTTTCCAGGTCCCCCAAAAAACACATGTGGACCGACCGGTTGGGCAAACTCCCAAGAACCCTCAAGTACCCTGTAGAGGGTATAGAGCTGGTCCAGTGTTCTACGGCCGGGACGAAAACCACACTGCTCCTCCTGAAGCCGAGGTTCGACTATCGGCCGGACTCTCCTCTCCAATAGTAGAGTGTGATCCCCCTGTAGTTGGAACACATCCTCCGGTCATCCTTCTTATGAAGGGGGACCATCACCCCAGTCTGCCAGTCCAGAGGCACTGTCCCCAACCGCCACGCAATGTTGAAGAGGCGTGTCAACCATGACAGCCCCACAACATCCAGAGACTTGAGGTACTCAGGGTGGATCTTATCCACCCCCGAAGCCCTACCACCGCGGAGCTTTTTAACCACCTCGGTGAATTCAGCCTGGGTGATGAAAGAGGGATAGATTTTTTTTTGTAAACAAATTTAAAAACTATGTATTCTTTTTCTTACCCTTCACACCTATTCAATGCTTTGTGTTGGACAGTTACATACAATCCTTATAAAATACATTGAGGTTTGTAGTTATAAAGTCAACAAATGTGAAAAATTAAAGAGGAAAGAATACATTTGGAAGGCCCCGCATATCAGTGGCGATTGCTCTAAGACTGCAAGGGAAGCTCAGCTTCCCCTAAAATGTAAAAAAAAATAAGTTATCAAACATATACTGTTGTGTGTACATGTCATTGACTAAATATGCACTACAACGCGCTCAAATTTTCTTCAGAATCAGCTTCTTATCACTGGTAACGATGCGGTTTTCCTCTCACTCATTCCCGCAGCTTCACAGTGCTTTAAACAGTGAGTTCAATAGCGAAGCAAAAATACTGGACTTTGTCCCGCCCATCAGACGCTCAGCGTCTCTGGGGGTCTATGGGGCAGTGGGCTGGCCTCGGCTGGCCCAGACACTCAGCTTCTGCATGATGATTGGATGATCTGTCTGAGGCTGAATCCCTTTTTGATTGACAGTGAAATGAGCGAATCAGCGATCTTGAAATTGAGCTTCCCCTCCATTAAAGACCAGCATCCGCCACTGCCGCATATCTACACCTGTGACTTAAGTTGAAGCTCCAGTTTTAGTGAGATAATAAAAAAATCCAGACATATCTCCTATTGAAAAGCTTATGACGATTGCATGTTACCTGGATGTTAAATCAGCAGCAATTCTTTTCCAACTCAATATTAATTTTAGATTTGCTTTAGTAAACAACTTTTAACTGATTGTTTCTAAGGTGTCATAAAGCTTTCATCATTCATCAATAATATGTAAACTAGAGTACTACCATTGTGAACTGGGAAAAGACATCTTAAAACATTTTACAAAACCTTCCAATGTTGGGGCATTTTGACTGCCATCACAGAGTAAGAAATTATATTTTAGTATCTAATTTAATTTCCACGCATGTCACTGTATGTTTTGAGAGCTTCCTATTCCAAAACCCAGAAAAGGACCTGCTCTGTGTTTGTGTCTCAGCCTGGGATCCCATTGGCAAGAAAATCTGTGATTTGCCTTTCCCAACAACAGATGCTGTGTATAAATTATGCACTGAAGTCATTAGAAAATAATTTCCTGAATGGCAAAATGCAGGGGGAAAAAAAACATTTGTGCGATTTAGTACTTCGGAAGTGAGCTCTGCTTGGATTTTCCTATACTTATCAATATGTTTTTGTCAGAGCAAACACCTGATAGGTTCAGGTAAAGTATTTTTTATTAACTTTTTTTGCATTTCACGCTCCTCAGCACATGGCCCTCTGAGAAGAGTGTTTGGTGTTTGTTGATTCTAACACATGCGCATTCCTGATTATCTTTCAAAGGTGGTGATTGAAGCAATAATTCTCATCTTCACTGTTGCTGTATAATTGAGCATGGTATCTGTTGTTAGTCTCTGATGAAAGCTCTCCTCTTATCCACACCTGGTGTGCTACCTTTGATAGCACTTTTTTCATCTTTGTGGTGCAAACCCAAAACTTATTTCAAACTAATTTACTGATGAAGCATCACAAGTTGTTAAAAAATCTGATGCCTACACAGACAATTACAACAGTCCTGGTCAAAGTTCTTGCTAAAGTACAGGAAGGATTGAATAAATGCTGATATGTGTGGGCAGGTAGCTCAGGGGAGGTCAAACAAGCCTAATGTCTTCTGACAGCTGAAGGTGCAGTTTTCTCGCTAAGACAGCAGGCATCAGCATAATTCCACCTACATGATGGGGACAAATAATTAAACTAAAACCTCCTAAAAATTTACAGATGGACAGGGGTTACATCCTATCATTACCCTTTCTTCTCTGAGCAGGATTCAAAGTTTAATCAGAAGGGTAAAAACTTTATCCTTAATTAGAAAAAGAGGAAAGCTGTCCATCATGCCTGTACATCTTCATGGAATTACAAATCCTCTTTTGAGCCTATTTAGGGAAAAATGTTTTTTTAGCCATTCAAATAAGTTTTTTACCCAATTCAGCCAATGAAATACTTGGATATTGGTTTTATGTACCTTTCTAACGTATTTTCCAGTAAACAGCCATTGTGCTAAACTTGCAAGTTTTTAATGTCAGTGTTTTGCCATTTAAACTTAATTAAATTAAAGTGGAAAGTAAAAGGGTAGAAAATAGTCTCACAACACACAAACTATGGCCTTTAAGTGAAACCAAGGGAGTGGCGGTCTACCATATAATTTCTAGTGCTACATTTTTTCTTAGCACCAGTTCTTATTAATATGAGCACTGACTCTAGCACTGAAAATTCAATTTCAATTACTAACTCATAACCAGGCAACAAAAAAGGACCTGGGATGAAGGGCCAGTAATTTGTTTATTTAATTCCCAAGTTTAATTCAGACAAAAAGACAACAATAAAGGTTCAGATTAGCAAAGGAATAACTTGCCAAAATACAGCTAGTTATATTGATATTACCTGTGACGTAGTTTCACCAGATCAATTCCCTACACAGTGCTTTGTGCAAAGTGCTATTTTGCAATGAATCCATACATTTTTCTCTCTCTCTCTCTCTAGAACAATGATCAGCTGATTGGGATTGGTAAGCATTCACAAATGTTCCTTTGTGTTTCAAGAAGAGGTATCAGATGATACAGAGTCCAGCTCTAATACTTCATTAAACTCATTAAAAGTGGTCCAATCTACATGCTTGAATCTGTATCTTTACAGTGCAGCAAACAACACAATAAATTTAATCAGTATTGCAAATCACTCACTCAATGAGAATAAGAACATTGTAGTCTCTTCCATTCTTTTTTCTATTATTCTTTTTCTTGACAGCAATAGATATTTTGTCCAAACCAGAGTTTTTACAGGCCTGCCTCAATATGCTGCTCCAGTTTGTATTATTTAGGTTAAGAAAGCTTCTAAAATGTGCTAATAACATTTCAATCTGGAAAGACTCACAATAAGAAACACAAAGATGGCAATTGGAGAAGATTATTGATAAAAGTTTATATATTTGGTGCTCGGACCCCGGAGAAAGACATGAATGCTGAGAATGACATGAGCTTGAATGAACATCTTAGGCTTAGAATTAGATGAGTCTTCACCCCCTTGGGATCCGATGCTGGTGGTGAAGTGAAAGCCTAAGAAGGTGAGGGAGCTGGGAAGAGAATGGAAGGGAGATGGTGGAGGTGGAGTGGAGGAGGGTCGTAGCTCAGCTGAAGAGCGGGGAATCCATGACTGGAGGTCCTTAAAAGCGAAGCCTCTGAAGATGATGGATTGAAGACACATGTTGCTGATTGGATAGATGAGAGACACATGGTGGAGTCATTGAACGGCCGGGTGGTGGAGGTGAGTCTTTCAGTTTGAATTTTCGTCAAAACTCCATGTCACCTAAAACACATGTATGTGTACTTTTGTTTGTAAACATACTGTATATATGACTGGAAACACATAGCTACAACCTTCAATAAACTCATGTCTTGCTCCTGCCGTTTTCATGCTCAGGAGTTTGCTTAAATGCTTTAGGCTATCGTTGGCATGTTTACTTTGTGTTTAGATATGACATTGATAATTCATCTTGCACCATATTGCAATGTGGTTTCAGGTAATTGAGCAACTCCATAGGACCTTGGGAATTTGCAGCCCTTTAACTGAAAAATCTATGGAAAAAAAGCAGTCAGTCAGTCATTTTCTACCACTTATTTTACAAAAGGATGTGAATTACAAAACTGTTATAGACAATCAAAAATATATTTCTGCAAAAACTTTTAAAATTATGTCAGGTTAAATAAGAAACAATTGTGTAAGATTAAAACCTGCTGTTTTTGCACATTCTGCCTCTTGGGTCTGGCACCAATCCCTCCACCCCACCCCCAACTTGGTACCTTGTTTCACCCTCAGCACCACAGCCAAGAGGGCTACAAATTTGTAAAAAGTCATTCAAAACAGGTGGCTCTACTTTACAGGCTTACTTTATTTGTATCTTTTTTTTTAAGTTCAGCATGTGATGCTTGTGTTAGAACATCATACAGGTTGTATTCAGCATTTAAAAAACAAAACAATTTTATTTTCTCCCCGTGCTCCAAAATTAGCACCAGCCTTATGCAGACAATATATTTTTTTCCTATGCAAAAAACTCTGGGTACTCACTTATAAAACATTAAGTAGGATCTATACTAAAAGTGTACGTACGGCCAAAGCCAAAAACAGCTTACGCCAAAGAAAATCCAGACTAATAAAACTATGCCCAAGCAAACCAGCAAGCAATTTCTCCTTTTTAATTTACAGCTGCACTTAAATGTTTGCGTACAAGGTTCTGCCGCATGTTCCGCCCTCTACATGCCCACATTCAGCCATAAATGCTCAATGCAAAACACCTCATGAATGTCAATGTGTTTTTAAACGAGCCAGCTGACCACTGTTATTTCAATTCAATTCGATTCAATTCAGTTTATTTATATAGCGCCAATTCACAACACTCTTCTATTTCCATGGTTAACTATGGCAGCCAAGGAGAAAATACCAAAGAAACGCAACATTATGCACAAGTGTCATCACAGTAAATATTTACAGCACTCAGTGTTATTGCCTCACACCTTGTAACAATGTATGTGTTTATCTGTGGTACACATCACCCTGGTGATCATCAGGGAGAGGATTGTGGTGGTACGAAAACTTTGATGAGATGTTGTGTGGACTTAAGATTTAAGATTTACGTTGGCTTATAGGCATTTTTTTTTATTTATGTAAAGGGTCCTTATGTACGGCAAGTTTGTTTTTTTATAGAACACAACCTTTGGATGGAAAGTGACATAGTAACAATTTCAGGCCCTGTTTTGTACTTATGCCACATTTATAAATGAGACCCATGGCTTTTACGAATGCAATTTGCTCCATCTTAATCCTAAACGAATGCCTTTTTTTAAATGTAGGCAGCCCAGGGGGATTTAATTTGCTCTATAGAGCTATTTTAGGAGCAGATCTGCTTTTTGTTAAGTTTCAGAATTAGAAGGCCATGCAAACTCAATTTTGCACCCATTCAGCAAATGGCCCTCTGTTCTCTGCCCGCTGTTCTTAAATGACTAGCTAATAATTTAACTTCTAACAAACAGTATTTCAATGTGACCCCATTTAATCCTTGGCTGACAAAAACCTTCAGCAGTTTGTTTTTTATCCTGGTTCAGAAAGTTAGCACTTTATTTTGCATGTTGTAACACTTGACAAGTGTTTTTATGTACAGCACAAAGAGCTGACAGTGGATATTTAAGTGAAGCAAGCAAAAGAACAGGTCACATGACAGAGATAGTCAGGAAATTGCTGCAGCTGCAGCAACTGTAGCAACTTCCTTCAGCAACTGCAGCAACTCCAGGAAGTTGCTGCAGTTGCAGAAGTCTCTTGCTCTTTATCTCTCCTACTGTGAACATCATTACAAAGGTTGAAAATGCTTATATTTTAAGCAGAAAGGCAGAATGAATCAACAATATAATATACACTAATAACAATAACGATGATACAGTTGTGTTACAAGATTTGTAACAGTTTTCTGATACTGATAATCTTAAAACGCCACAATCTCTGCCTGGTCTGGATATGTGAGGTCAGCTCGACATCTTTACTTTTTAATGATGTAATGTTGTGACATCAAGCTAGTTTCAGGCGCTGGAAACCCAAACCAATTATTTTATGGAACCAGTAAAGAATTACTTATAGCACCAGCTTTGGTTGAGCACTTAACCCCTTTTGGTGGAAAATCGCTATAGGTGACAAATGGTCTGTGTTCTTTCATAGTAGTTAAACCAAGATCTACCATCTGTTTCCTCTCAATAGCTACTTAATTATAAAGTAGGTTTTTCAATATGGTACTGCAAAACAAATTAACAATCAGCTTTTTTTTATCATTCAAATGCATTTGCTTTTGGGAAAACCATAGCCTCTTGTCCCATGGACTAAGTGAAAAAATACATTTTTTAAGACAACCTCTTAGTGTTCTGGACAACCATTTGTTGTTTAGTAAGAGTTTGGGACATGATAGGAAACTCTCTGAAATGGGTTGAATCTAAATGAATAAAAATGGCGTAACAATGAAAACTAAATAGAAGGGGTTTGAACACCCTTTTTTAGATATACTATCGGCCGACTGAGCAAGCATCAGTGCATCTGGATTTGTTGCATCTGACGTTTCTAGCCGCAGTTGTCATCTTCTGGTTAAATGATGCGTGAAAGTGAATATCCATCTTCTGTGATCAAAAGCGTTATGTGATGACAGTACGATACATGCATCATAAACAACCTGGCTTACTTGTGGGAGTGAAAATACCATACTGGGCTCAGTGCCTCAAAGAGAGGAACACACACTGTCGAGCTTTCTTTTATGTGTAGATCTCGACAATACATTTTAAAAACCTCTGCTAGCTCTGTACAGAAAATCAATTTCCAACAAACATCGATGTTTTGTTTTTTTTTTTATAAGAAAGTGTGTTTTAACAACAGGTCACACTTTGAAGACCTCAAAAAATATGCTCTAATTAAAAGAAAGGCAAAAAGAAACAGTGGAAAATCTGTGAAATATTTTTCCGGTATTCAGGACCAGCATAAATAGCCTGCTGTGTAAGCGTAGGGGGTATTAAAGGATGTAACAAGCTTATTTGTGAAAACACAAGTGGTAATGTAAGTGCAAGTCGGAGGAGGGGTTGTGTCATTTAAGTGCACAGCAAGAAATCACTCAGCCTACGTGAATAAGCCTCCAGGCGACCAACTCAGGTGGGGGAGGGAGTTCAGAAAAACCATCTCCATTAAAGCCCTCTCAACACCTGTGTGAATTTCCTAAATTAAAAAATGTCCAACTCTGGAGTGTGAAAGAGCACAGCGGGAGGGTAAAGCTGTGCAGACAAATGCCAAGGAAAAAGATGTGAAAGATGGACAGTGCAGCCAACAAGAAGTGAGAGCAAAACAGCAGAATGTCTCCTCCTGCTTCCTGTGATTACAGTGCTATTATTTAAATGTCAGTGTCTATCTGCCTGAGAGTGGGCCTTGTAAAGTCTAAATTGATGTGAGCATTGGACAATGTGGTAAAGCCTTCTTTATTTCTATTAATTTAAATAGGACAAAATGTGTGTGTGCATGCGCGTGGGTGTGTTTGTGTGTGTGTGTGTGTGAGAGAGAGAGTAGGCGGGTGGGTGTCGGTTTTATTATAGAGAACAGGGAGGGAGGAAGAGCACTCTTGTCTCAGTCGCAGTGTTGATGCACACAGAACAAGGTTAATTACTTTTCTGACCTTCTCCGGAAGCTTAAAGAAATATTCCAGCCAAAGCCTGAATAGATAACACAAGCAGAGATGCTGAGTCAATGGCCAAACGTTAAAAAATGAAACACATCTGAATCTTTAAAGTGTAACCTTATTTACCTCCACCGTTACTTATCAAATGTTTCAATAAAAATGCCTACATTGCTGACTAAACATCTGAGGGGAAAATAATTGCTTTTTTTTCCTCCGTCTGGAGCTCCTGGCTGGCTTTAATAAAATATATACACAAAGCATCATTCTGCTTTATATATTTTATCTGAGAATATGGTTAAATTGATTTCACTTGTGACAGTGTGGTGGTTTACACAGTTACTTCAGAGATGGTCTTAATCTGATACAGGGATCTAAAACAAGCACGGTTTACCTAATTTCTCTGCTCTGGGTTTTGATCAACACTTCAAACACAGTTTGGTTAGGTATAAGCCTGTCCACTGCCAGTCAGCTGGATGAATGAAGGGTAATATCTTCTCCTTTGCTTAAATCCAGGCATCCATTGCCTGTACCTGCTTGTCTTTGCAGGATGGGGGGGCCCTCACAGGGCAACACAGAACCATACATGACAAACACCCATGTATGGACATACTCACTCCTAGGAGTCATTCAGGGAGACCAGTTGACCAAACAGACATGTTTTTGGACTATTGGAAGAAGCCTGATTACCCAAGGGAGATCTCCTGCATGATCAGGCAGAGCATGGAAACTCTGTGCAGAAAGACCATGACTGCAGCATGACTGGAGCTTAAAGTAACTCAGCCTTTTCACACCTATTAGGGTGACAATGTTTGAAAACTACAGTTTGAAAGCTACAAGCATCATATCAGTTAAGCAGCTGCTCAGGCAGGAGTTTACCTAATTAACCAGTTAATATCAGCTTGTTACATTTTTGTTACTCTATAAAAGCACAACAAAAAGAGTATAATAAATGTTAGCCATAATATTCTGCTCAGTGTAGCCCTTGAAAACTACAACAAAAAGTTGCAGTTTATATTTTTACTGAAGTCCATGTATAAAAATCCACATAACTGTTAAATAAGAATATTGTTATTGAATCTTATACCAGCCAATGCCTAATTGGGTTATTTGATTTGAAATTCATTGAGAACATTATGGAACTAAAAGGTCCATGTACTTTTGCGTTCATTAATTGTGCTACTTCTGAAAGTGAAATTAAGTTCTCGAAAGCGTGTCAGTTTGGTTTTCTGATTCAAATGAATTAAAGAAAAAAACAGAAATGGCTTTATTTTGCTTTTAAAATCTGTGTATGGTTCGTTCTTTGGCTTTTCTGTTCCAAAATAATACAAGAAAAAACGAACGATGATGCGGTTTTTTATAGCTATTTAAAAGCTTTGAAAAATGACAATTTCAAAAATAAAAAAATGTTTTTTAAATTTTGATGGTTAAAAGAAAGTCATGTTTCATATTTTGTTAGTTCACCATTTAGGACATTTTAGCAGAGCCAGATAGTAGCACTGGCGGCACTCGAACCCTGCATTGATTACAGAACTTGTGCAAAATTCTGTTCCCCTGAAATAATGTGTTCCCCTGATCACACAGCACCAATGTTACACCATGGGGGCTATGTGGATATGGTGTTTACACAGAGTTCTTTAGGTGTAGGTATGAGTCCTGTGAGGTTAGGTTAGTGGACAGCAGACTGGTGAGGAGAATCTGCCGAGGCAAGCACACAGCCCATGTGAAGCAACGGCGCCTCCTGGAGTCAATATACAGATAGAAGGGGGACAGATTATTTCAAGGAACAGAATTTCGCACAAGTTCTATAATCAATGCAGGGTTCGAGTGCAGCCATTGCTACCTTGTAGCAATGCGCCTGCGCACACCGATGATATGTCACAGGTTCCTTACCTGAAAGCCTCTCATCAAGACGTCCTACCTGATGGACGTTTCATTTCGTCGAAGGTTAAAGTAAGTCTTATTTAATTTGTTTTATGTCTTATTTTCCTTGGGTTTTTATATTACTTTTATTTTAAGTTTACATGACAGTGAGCTTGTAGCATATTTGTAAATGTTTTTAGTTCGACGTCTGTAAAATCGTTATTATTATGTAAATCACAAATTACTCCTATTGTTTAGCATCAACCAGGTGAATCATGACGGTCTATTTTGCGGAGATATTTTGCCAGATATAATAATACGGTCACACAACTAATACATGAACAAAGTGTTTGTAGGGATAATCTGTATTTGTAGATGTCTATTTAATTTATTTGCAATAAAAGCTCGTCTGAAATGGTTTCATTCTTTAATTCTTACGCAAAAGTACAAAAAAGTATTTCTTTTAAAAAAAGTAAAAAAAAAACTTTGTTGAAACTAAAAAATAAAATTGGACCTGAATCTGAAAAATGTATATCTAAAACTGAAAACCGTAAAAAAAAAAATCAAAGTGAATAAATTATAATAAGGTTTATATGAGAAGGTGGAACTGGAAAAGATGCGGACTACATTCTTTACTCAAACTGAAATAAACTTTATCTTTACCTCTTTTAAATACTTTTTTTTCATTTTTTATTGGTGTCAATTTTGAGAATTTGTCTTTCAAATAAGCAGATATTATGACACCTATTTAGCTCAACAGGTTAAGTGTTGTGTTATCACTGCTGACCTTTTCCCTTGCCAGAACCCTACTTTTAAACAATTGCCAGTCCCCATGGAGTGACAAAGAAACAACAAGCAATTCGCCAGCACCTTAAAAGCTTGATCATTAGATGGAATAAATAAATCATATCAAGAATGTTGAATCTCAGTGCAGTTTGAGGGCTTGGTTTGAAAATGATTGTGAAAACTGACATAAAGCATATCATGGCGTGGCTCATCAACCCTAAATATTGATTTTCTGACCCAGATTTTGAAATGCCACTTTCCCTTTCTGAATCAATTTTGAGCCCATCCATGCAACTATGACACTTGTCCTAAGTAATTAGTATGCTAATAATGTCAGGGCACTCTCTGGGTCCATGAGTGCTTTGGATAGGTTGGACTACTGTACAAATATAAATCAATTGCATTTGTACAATAATCCTTAGATTTCAACAAATTTTTTGTTTTGTTTTTTGCACGCAATACCTTGCCTCCACAGGGTTCTGAGCTGAGCCACTGAGAAAGTATGATTTAGAGTATTGATGACTGTGGTAATGCAACAATATAAAAAACAGCATTACTTTTATAACTGCAAATAAAAGCTTTGCAATGAAAGTCCTTCTTGAGTAAAAGTAATTATTCTGTAAGTATAATTAGCAAACTATATGAAACTTTAATTAAATCAAGAAATAAGTCTAGTCTCTCATATGTTACACCATACATCCATTTCCCCGCATCGTTACACTATGGAAATATTTACATGAATTTAGTATTTTACAGTTGTAGATGGAACTTGGTACAACCTCTCAGGAAAGTAATAAAAAATTTAACAACCAGGAACTCCTGTAATCTCTGCTACCTGTAATCCCTGCTAGGGTCAATATAAAATGTTCAGGTATGCTAACATAAATGTGAATGGTTTTGGGATATGGAAGGAAGCTGAAACATCTGCTGAAAAGCCACACACCCAAAGAGAAAAGACTCAAACTCCCTAAAGAAAGGACTTGGTTGAGATTTGAACCATCTGGCAGGGAACTTACTGTGCTAACAGCCACATCGGTTAGACCCACATTTTAGTTATTTTCCCATGTAATTAGTATGACATATGGTGTTTTGGAATTTAGTTAGTTTGTTTTTTTTTTTCACTTTTCTTTTGGTCTTCTGCAGATCATTTCTTTTTTCTTTGTTTGTTTCAACATTTTTCCACTAATGCATCGGTTTATATCATATGCATTCTGATATGTGATATTTGTGGCACAAATTTTTTTGTAGTTTTGATTTGCTTTTATTCACTGCCAGAGTGGTGGATGTCCTTTCTGCATTTAAAGAGTTTGTAGTGTTCTTATTAAAAGTTGCATATATTTCCTTAAATGTCTTCTCACTTCTAAGCCAAAAGACATGTTTGTTTGTCTGATTTTTAGAGCTGACAGCAAAAAAAAAACATAAAATACATTTCTAATACCAGCATCAACATGTAGATGTTATCAACGTTAGGATCAAACCCACTTCCCAGGTTAGGTAAGTGCTTCGGCAGGAAAATGCCATGCAGTCAGTTATATTTTTGTTGTGTTGTTGATGACAAAAATGTTCTTAAGGTAAAATTCTTTAAATGCAAAATACATTTTATCTATTACTATTACTATGTTACTATTATTACCTATTACATTTTATGTTACTTTTAACAAATAGATGCAATTTTAACACAATTTATTTAATGGACAGTGAAAATGTTTTATTTGTCACTTGCAAAAAATAAACCGTGAAGGAGCCTAGTTTTCAAACCTACAGATTTACCAGAAATGTTTTTAGAAATGGAGTAAATAGTGACAAGCCCAAATGAGGGAGGGAAATCTGGAGGCTGATCCTCCTCTGATTAGTTGATAGACAGTCAGTCTGTCATTTTCTACCGCTTCTTCCATTGTGGGTCGCGGGGAAGCTGGTACCTATCTCCAGCAGGCCATGAGCGGGAGGCGGGGTACACCCTGGACAGGTCACCAGTCCACGCAGGGCAACACAGAAAGACACAGGACAAACAACTATGCACACACTCATTCATACCTAAGGACAATGTGGAGAGACCGCTTAATCTAACAGTCATGCTTTTGAACTGTGGGAGGAGGCCAGAGTACCTGGAGAGAACCCACGCATGCACGGGGAGAACATGCAAATTCCATGCAGAAAGACCCCAGGCCAGGAGTCGAACCTTCTTGCTGCAAGGCAACAGTGCTACCAACTGCGCAACTGTGCAGCCCTGGTTGTTAGACATCACCTGCAAATTAGTTTTAATTCCACAAACAGATCCTCATATAGCTTTTCTGTTTAGGAAACTATGCTATCGGTGCCCATTGTGAGGAGGCAATTCAGGCTACCTGAATGTATCACTTACACTGTATTGCCAAAAGTATTTGTCCATTTACTTTTACATATACAAGAACTTTAAAGACATCCTGTTCTTAATCTATAAGGTCCAATCTGTTGATGGACCAAGGTTTCAGAGTGTGTTTATAGTTAGATTAGAAAACCAGAGTTGCAGCTTCTGCTATAATTCATCCCAAAGGGTTTTTTAAAGCTGAGGTCAGGGCTCTGTGCAGGCCAAACTTTATACACCTGCAGCCATGGAAGTGATTGTAACAATCATTGATTTGGTGGCGTGACCCAACATTTTTGGCAATATAGTGTTTGAAACTTAACAGAAGACATGTCAGTAAATGGTAAAGATTGTAAGATTTATACGAAAAATAGGGATTTAGAAGTAGATGGATGAGTGAATAATTATTTAATTAAGTCAAGGCTAAATTGAGTTGTTTGGTTTGTGGAAAACAGATCATTGTTTGTAAAGCTGATGTCACACTCTTGTGTGAAAACATACTGAAAAACGTAGGTCATACAGGTTTGAAATGTAAGAAAACTAGGAGATTTTGTGGAACATCAAGTTCTGCCTCGTTTTTGAAGTATACATGTAACTTTTGATGCCTCTGTGTTCTAAAAAGTGTGTGCGTAATGGAATCACTGCGGAATTGATGTAGAGAGTATGTTACTTTTTAATATGTTTTTTTTTTTTCCATTTTGAGGAAATTAAGTATCGGTGTTCTATGAGTGTATCCAAATGGCCGGATAACAATTAGCCAATTAATCAGAGAGTAAATCAAGCTGTAGGTTTCACTTTTAGTTTCAGGCATCCTGCATGCAGAAGTGATAATCAGTCTTAATGTGCATGCAGACTGTCATCATTGTGTTGCGTAAGATTACGCTACATAACCTTACATTTGTAAGATTTGAGTAACAGTTGTGTAAACTTTGTAGTGGTGCTGCTATTACCTGTATACACTGCGGTGCTAATGCCATGGAACTTTTCAACATCCAAAGATACTCTGTAATGAATGCGAAGAGGTAAATCATCAGCTGCCCCATATGGATTCTCTAAATTGGTACAGCTAACAGTATAACTACGTACAGTAGGTACAATAAGTATTTAACACATCAATGTTTTTCTCGAGTTCAAATATTTCTAATGAGACCACTAACATAAAATTCACACAAGATGTCTGCAACAACCCAAGTAATACCCATATAGAAAGAAATCAAAGGAAATTACGGTTGAAATTGGGGTTAAAATGTTGGGGAAAGGGAGGGGGAAAGTACTGAACAAGCCTATTAAAATTTTAGAAATACTTTATGAAAAAAACTTTTTTGGTTATGACAACTCTTAGATGTCTCCTCTAACTTGTCACATGTATTGCTCAGGTTGGATTTTGACCTAAGGTTTTTCCAACCAAACAGTCTTCAAATCTTGAAGTTTATGGGAGTCCTTTTTATGCACTGTGATCTCCAGTTTTTTGTATATATTTTCATTTGGATACAAGTAAAGGGATTGACTAGGATATTCGAGCAACTTTACTTTCTTTTAATAAAACCAATTAAGACTTCTTGGCTGTGTGGGCTATTGTCTTGCTTGTAAATCCACAATTGACTCATCTTCAGATTCTTCATTTCTCCATTCCTCCTTGCTAAAATTATAATAAGTCATCTATAAGCTAAGACAGTCCACACCATGATGTTCCCAACAGCAAACTTCATGTTTGCTTTGGTGTCTTTTCCTGAAAACATGGCATGTTGAATGACAATCAAATAGTTCAGCTATGGCCTCATCTGACCAGACTATATTTTCCAAGTATTTCAATGGCTGGTCTAAATCATCTGCAGTCAACATTAAACAAGCTTCAGCATGGGTTTCCTTAAGCAGTGAAGTCACAAGGAGTGAGCATAGAGGCCATTATAGTTAAATGCATAGCTTATTGTTTTCATGGGAAAAACTGTACCTGCTGCTTCTAGGTCTTTCTGAAGCTCCTCGAGAGTGCTCCTTGACTATTGGACAACTCTCGATTATTCTTTGTACTTATTTGTCAAAAATCATATGTGGGGCACCTTGCCGTGGCTGGTTTATGGTAAAATTATTTTCTTTCCAAAATCCAATTCTGGATTTTGGCTTCAACTATACTCACTTGAACATTCAGAAGTCTAGACTTGCAGCTGTAACCATCCCCATTACTGTACTTTACAACAGCAAATCCTTTTGTGAATGCCTCTTTGCTTTTTCCACCACTCTTTTTCAACAACATGAAACCTTTAATAAGGGCATGGTTAGTCAAATATGAGCCTATGTGAGCCGTACCTCTGGAAACTCAAACGTTTTATCATCCACCAAAAAAACGTAGCTAATGTGATCCAAAATTATGTTTATGCATAACTCTACTTGTATTTAGTTATTTTAATGTTTTCAACCAATGAATCAAAAACTTTATATGCCATACTAGAAAGTATGAATGCATCTAGTTTACAGGAGGAAAGCAAAGAGCAGGAACAGAAACATCTGCCTAGCTACACACAGAGACAACAGCTGAGCATCAGTTGGGACTTCTTTAGGAGAATAAAATGTCTTGTACTATTATTAGTAGCAGTGTTTCATTTCCTGGTATTGAGTTGTGAAGCATTTTATAATTTTAATCTGTTAATCAGCAAAATGTGCCTACAACATAAACTTTACATGCTTACTTGCTGCAGGCAATACATTGACAAGGCATTACTATGTCATGCAACTTAATATCAGAAAACCTGAGCTATTATTTTTAACAGAAATATGTTGACAGCAGCATTTCATGCCTACCTCCTTTGTCATTTAAAGATTAGGCAGGTGGATGAAAGGATGTTTTGTTACCAAACCATAGGATGATCTGAGAATCAATCCTGATCATTTAAACACTGATGTGATGGAACCAACATTAACCAACATTAAAATCTAAGTACACAAAACAAAATCTGAGCTACGCACAGATTTAAATATGTATTAGTATACCCAGTTCTTTGGCCAGAATGAATAATTCCTTTAGGCAAACAACCAAATTACTGCTCCCTGTTAATTTCAGCCACTCTTACAGAAATAACAGTTCCACAGCCCCCAGCGCTCCATGCTGTAAAATATAATGTAGGGCAGATAATAACCCTGTTTGATTAGCAACTGTATAATCAAATCTAAAACTGGTATGCTAGCCATTGAATAGAAATGTATTACTTCAAATATTGTGAATAGGAGTGAGATTTTAACATCAGGATGTCTCACAGTGGTTCCAATTGTCATACAATTTGACACACAGCCATCTATCTTCCATCCTGAACTGAGTTGGCAGCCACCCCTAAATCTCCCCAAGCTCAATTTGATCTCCAGGATAAACAAACTGACAACAATTAAAAGAGATATGAGGGTTGACAAAATAATTAACAGAGGGCCAGAGTGACTCTGGGGTGCGGGATTGTGTGCAGTCAACAGAAAAAGAATAAACAAATAATAATTTGGGTGCCTGAGCAACATATTAATTGAGAGCTCAGCAGAAAACCTTAGAGAAAATGAGCATTTTGGTGCCCCCAGTAACACACACACACACACACTTCTTGTAAAAATAAATAGTGATTCCCAGCTCAGTCACTTAGAGACTTGTCTTTGATGAAAAAACTGGGAAGTAGTCACTCCTCTGTTAAAACAGCTGATCTCAGTGGTCCTTAATTACTCTCCTGCAGAGATTTAGTCTTTCCTGGTTTCAAAGTTAAGTCTTTGGCTGCAGATTCCTCAGGTGTACATTGCAGACATCAGCTTTGACTCTTTTGCTTGTGCTCCTCACACTGGTTCCTGACTTAAATGACAATGATAACTGATAACAATTACATTTTTTTCCAAAGCACAAATCTGTACTCAAAAGCAGATCAACATGGCCCTTATTCCAACCAGTATTTTTTCAAAGCAAATGCATACATTAAACTTTAATTTTAGTCAAAAACAAAAGAGAGTGTTAAAAGCTGGTTGTGCTTTTACATTTACCGCTACGTACAAACAGACACAGCGTGATTGCAAAGTGAAGCTAAAGCTGAGTATTTATCTGTGTTACCTAGAGGTGAGAGTCAATGGGGGCAGCTTTTAGCAGCTCTTTGCGTAAGTGCCATGCTGTCCCTACGATGCATCTGGGTAAAAGCACTGAGGAGAAATTGAGGGTACAAGCACCACAGCTATTGTAGAAAGATGTACTAGTATTTACCATGATGAGGTCATGAAAAACTTTCAGCTTTACTATAAATTTAAAGTACACAAAAATGCTGCACCTTGAATAGGGATTTAACATAATTTGATATTTGCATGTGTGTTCTATGCCTATATGTGTACATTTTATTTATTTATTTTATATGTAACATTCTGTCACCATTAATGAGGTAACTGTGGACGGATCATGTGAAGTTTGATGCTTCTAGACAAAACTCTCAGAAAATAAAGAATATTTAAAGAAAGTATTATATTTTCTGTATCTTAAATCGTACTTGTTACATGTCGTACTTTTACTCGTACTCGTCATCTTCCGCTTTATCCTGAACCGGGTCGCAGGGGCATCAGACTTCATAGAGACACCCAGACTTCCCTCTCCCCAGACATCTCCCCCAGCTCCTCCGGGGGGAGCACAAGGCATTCCCAGGCCAGCTGAGAGACATAGTCCCTCCAGCGTGTCCTAGGTCATCCCCTGGGCCTCCTCCCAGTGGGACGTGCCTGGACACAGGAGGTGTTCAGGAGGCATCAGTTTAGCTGAACGAGCCATCTCAACTGACTCCTCTAGATGTGAAGGAGCAGGGGCAATTTTATTGGGGCACAGGCGGCTGGAGGGTTGTGCTTGACCTGGAGTGGGATGTGGGGCTTGTGTCCTCTTCTTGGATGTGGGGTTACCGGCATTTGGATCGGCTGAGCGGTGATGGTAGAGCTGAGCTGGATAATGTTTCTCCCTGGGCTATCGTTGCAGTGGCAGTGAAGTGGTGTGTTTGTGTGGTTGTGAGGGGCGTGGTGAGGGACGCCGTCCCTGGCTGGCTGGGGTCCTCTTGCTGGGTGAGTTTGTCCCATCTTGGTGTGGGGTCAGGGGTTCCGTTGTGGGCGCGGTGCTCCCTAGCCTTGCCATCGAGTTGCCCTGTGTGGTGGGGTCAGGATGCGGCGGGGAGGCTTGGAGCAGGGCTGTGTGTGGAGCTTGCGCTGTATGAGTGTGGCTTCGTCTATTTTTCAGGGACGGAGCACATCTGTGGGGGTGTGCCCCCGTGCTGTGGGGAGGGGATTTAGGTTCAGGGGCATGTGTTCCATATCTGTGTCCTGGTTGGTGTGACCCTGTGGGGAAATTCATGTTGGGGTTCGTTGGGGTGGGGGGTTCATGGGGTTAGGATTGGAATTCATTGGGGGGTTGGGACTGTTTCATCCTGTGGCGCCTCTGGATGGCGGGCTAGTTTGGACCATGTAGACCCCTCTTTTGTACATGGGCCCTTCTCCGGATGAGGATGGGGTTCGTTGGGGACTGGGGTCGGGGCCGGGGATTGGGGTCCAGGCCAGGGTCACTCAGTTTCAGGCACCAGCCCAGGCTAGCCCAGCCCATGTTCAGGTGCTGGGGTGGTCTGCCTGTCTCCACCCCCGGAGGGAAGGGGACCACCTCCTGGGTCTTGGAGCTGGTTGCTCCTATGGGATATCAGCAACAAGCAAGCTCACCCAAGCCTGCCGCCTCTCCCTTAGGGCCACTTCAGATTAGAAGAGAGTCCAACCTCTCTTGAGCAGCTGGGTTCCAGAGCCCACGCTGTGCATGGAGGCGAGCCCAACTATTTCTAGCTGATATCTCTTGACCTCCCGTACAAGCTTAGGCTCCTTCCCCCCCCAGCGAGGTGACATTCCACGTCCCTAGAGCCAGTCTAAGCATCCAGAGATCGGGTCGCCAAGGTCTCCACCTTCGTCCACTGCCCGATCCTCTTTGCATTGGTCCCTCATGGTTCCCGCTGCAGATGGTGGGCCCACTGAGGGATGGCTTCTCATTCGGCCCGGCCAGGTCCCACGAGGAGCAACCCGGCCACCAGACGTTCTGACGAGTCCCAACCCCAGGCCTGGCTCCAGGGTGGGGCTCCAGGGTGGGACTCCGGCTCCGCTGTACCGACATCACGTGCCTTGATTTAGTAGTTCTCATGAAGGCGTCTTGAACCGCTCTTTGTCTGACCCATCACCCAGAGCCTGTTGGCCATGGGAGACCCTACCAGGGGCATTTAAGCCTCAGACAACATAGGATCATTCGAGCACTCAAACCCCTTCACCACACTAAGGTGGCAGTTCAAGGAGGAGTGTATCTTAAATAATTTCTCTAAAATATTGGTTTAAAGAGTTTAAAACATTTGTAGCAATGAAAAAATGCATCTTGGTAAAAAATATTATGTGGCTTTTTTGAACCCATTTCAAGTATTCAAGTTTTTTGCCAGCATGTCAGTAACTTTTGGCTAGATATAAAAAGCACATGGGGAGCCTGAGTTTAAAAAAGATAAAGTTAGAAATAAGATCAGAAGGTTGTTGTGGTTTGTAGATTTTGTTGTTGATTTTTTTTCCATTAATGTCTCGAGTTACAGTCCTTTGTTAAATCCCTTATTTTCCACCCTGTATAGTGCCCTCCAAAAGTGTCTCGAAAAACTTTAAAACTGTATTTTATTTGACTTCTATGTGAAAGAAGAAATAAATGAAAAGTGGTTTAAATTTTTTACAAATAAAAATCAGTCATCAAATATACTCCATGTCTGCCGATGTCATTTTAAGCTCTGAATCATGTCCCAACAGAGATTTTTTTTCTCAGACAACATAAAACAAGTCGATACTTTCGACTTGCCATGATATTCGGGTTCTTTCAACCTTATGATGATAGTGAGTTTTTCCATTTGGGGTATGCCCTGTACTGGAGTATCCATCCGGGCTGCCGTTAGGAGAATCTTCCTTCCGTACCACATGAGCAATATTTCCCAAATACATCACAATACATTCCTTTGGTACACTGTCTCCAAGAACTTTTTGTAGGGTTCTATTTATATATGTCCAAAATGAGTCCAGAAGATATGAGAATGATGAGCCTCAATTGTACCACATCTTCTCCAGCGGGTCTGTTGAAATTTGAGCTGTTTACTCTTCACAAGTGGAGTAATAAAAAACCTAATGACTCTCCACTGCGCTGAGTTTGTTGAGGTCTGTGCTAAAGTCCAAATGCAATACCAGTCCTCCTCTGTTATTCTAACCTGTAGTTCTCATTCCCATTTCCCTTTTCCATAAAAAGAAGTAGACCTGAGATTATACATTAGACTCTGATAAAGATTAGAGATAATCTTAGTGTTTTTTTGTGATATGCTTCACATATTTTTTCAATAACCAGATTAATTTCTCAAGCGGCTGTCCCCTTAATTTCTTTATTGTAGTAATCTCTTAATTGAAGATATCTAATGAGGTCCTGGTTTTATTTATCTTGAAAACTCCTCATCCTATTATTTTTAATGACCAGACAATAGGCTGTCAGACTTTTTCTCATCCAGTCTTTGGAATCATTTGCACCCGGTCTAAAACCTGCATCGAGGACAATCCACCTTAACAATTTCTGACAATTTCCCAGTTTTGGTTTTTTAACTAAAGAAAACCAAGTTTCTATTGAGAAGAACACAGTAACATGATCTAGTCCATTTTTGAGGGAGCTATTCAGCTTTTCCTTTCCAAGTATCGCTTGTATGTTATAGCGAGGGATTTGGGCCTCCACCAGGCCTCATCTTTATTATCACAGCAACGACAGATAGGTGTAAGCTCTGCAGTTTGAAAATATAGTTTTAGGTACAGAAGAGACATTTCCCCTTTATCTTTTGGCAGCTGTAGCGTGGAAAAACATTTTCGGGCCTCATACCTCCCCATATAAATCTTGACACCATTTTGTCCTATGCCAGAAATTGTTGCGCAGTTACAGGGCAGGTTTTGGAGCACGTTTTGGAGCAGGACCAGTTGGTCCCAATGGAAAAAATGCACAGATATGGCCCTTTATTACATTTTCACAAATCAAATAAGCTTTCAAAAATCCAAAATTGTGTTTATAGGATTCTGCTATTAGTGTAGAATAAACTAGTCCACGTTTAAAGTGTCCAAGTACTAAATACCTGTAGTTTTTGAGCTGGAGGCAGATTAAAGATGCTCAAGGTAATGAAAGATTTGGTGAAATTGCACTTTTAACGGTTTCCCGAATCGGAAGCTACAGCTGGAAGCCAACTTCTCCTTCGTCGCTTCCTTCTGGGTCAAAAGAAGAGCCTCTGCACAAGCGAACTGGTGAGTTATGTGATCAAATGAGCATAATTTGATTGGCTAAAAGCCACTCGACTCTTTTTCTTCTGTTTTTGGCAGGTGGCATCCAATGTTGAGATGCATTATCAGCCGCTTGACTTGATCTAGTGCTGATTGCTTTGGCATGAGTCACCACAAGGTCAACACATTTGCAGGTGAATTTTTGCAGGCGAATTTCTTCAGGAGAATTTTTGCAGGCGAATTTCTGCAGCCCCTCCCTGGGCTGCCACCTTACCATGGTGGAGGGGTTTGAATGTCCCAATAATCCTAGGAGCTATGTTGTCAGGGGCTTTATGCCCCTTGTACCTTCACCCAAGGCAAACAGGTCCCCACCTCCATTGCCAAGGCGGCTTACCGGAGCTGTGGTTGCAAGGTTGATGGTTCCTGTTGCGGCAGCAATCCTCGAACCCGCTGGTGGACATCGGGGGTGAGGGATGCTGTCAGGCTGAAGAAGGAGTCCTATCGAGTCTTTGTGGCCTGTGGGACTCTGGAAGCAGCTGATGGGTACCGGAAGTCCAAGCGGCATGCGGCTCGGTTGGTTTCTGAGGCAAAAACTCGGGCATGGGAGGAGTTTGGAGAGGCCATGGAAAACAACTTCTGTATGGCTTCGAGGCGATTCTGGTCCACCATCAGGCATCTCAGGGGGGGAAGAGGCACACCACCAACACTGTTTACAGTGGGTAGGGTGTGCTGTTGACCTCCACTCGGGACGTTGTGGGTCGGTGGGCGGAGTACTTCAAAGACCTCCTCAATCCCACCTTCACATCTTCCACCGAGGAAGCGGAGCCTGGGGACCTTGGGGCAGGCTCTCCAATCTCTGGTGCTGAGGTCACCAAGGTGATTAAAAACCTCCTCGGTGGTAAGGCCCCGGGGGTAGATGAGATTAGCCCGGAGTTTCTTAAGGCTCTGGATGTTGTAGGGTTGTGTTGGTTAACACGACTCTGCAGCATCACGTGGACATCGGGGGCAGTTCCACTAGACTGGCAGACTAGGGTGGTGTTCCCCCTATTCAAAAAGGGGGACCATAGAGTGTGTTCCAACTATGGGGGAGTCACACTCTTAAACCTCCCTGGTAAGGTCTATTTGGGGGTTCTGGAGAGGAGGGTCCGTCGGATAGTCGAACTGGCCGTGGAACACTGGACCAGCTCTACACCCTCAGCAGGGTCCTGGATGGTGTATGGGAGTTCGCCCAACCAGTCTACATGTGCTTTGTGGACTTGGAGAAGGCGTTCGACCGTGTTTCCTCCGCAGGGTGTCTGGGCTCTCCCTAAGAGATAGGGTGATAAGCTTGGTCATCCGGGAGGGACTCAGAGTAGAGCCGCTGCTTCTCCACTTCGAGAGGAGCCATTTGAGGTGGCTTGGGCTCTGGTTAGGATGCCTCCTGGACGCCTCCCTGATGAGGTGTTCCGGGCACGTCCCAGCGGGAGGAGGCCCAGAGGAAGACCCAGGACACGTTAAGGGACTATGTTTCTCGGCTGGCCTGGGAATGCCTTGGGATTCCCCTGGACGAGCTGTCCCAAGTGTTTGGGGAGAGGGGAGTCTGGTTCTCTCTGCTTAGGCTGCTGCCCCCGCGACCCGACCCCGGATAAGCGGAAGACAATGGATGGATAGATGGATGGATAGATGGATGGTGAATTTCTCAAGCAAATGTCTGCTGGCAAATTTTAAGTACGAAAAAAAATCACATACATAACTGAACAGGATAAAAATTCAGCGTTATAAATTCAATGTCTACAAAATGTTTGATTCTAATGAGACTATTTTACTTCAATAGGACTTCAACTGGAAGAGTTTAAAATACATATAGAAGTCTTGGTAGAATATTTTTCTTCACCACTGTTATATTACTGGTAAAGTCAAGTGGGTAAGTGGCCCATCTCTCCAAATATTTTTTGAAACTTGCATTGAGCGAATTATAGTTAGCACTGGATATTAAATTCTGGTTTTTGGTTATGATTACCCCTAACTACTTAAGTAATTTTGCTTTCCATTTTATCTTAAATTTATTTCTTACTTTATCTCCCGGTATGTAGTTAAAGTGAATAATTTGAGTTTTAGTAAAAATAAGTTTATATTCCGCGTACTGATTAAACTCGTTTAATACCTCCTCAAGTCTAGGATGGGTTGAGTCCAGAAATCCAAGATACAGCATGACGCCGTCTGCAAACAAACTTATTTTGTGCTCGTTTTCCCCTAAATTGACCCCTTAACCTCTTGTCCTGCCGAACTGCCTGGGCCAAACGCTTATAGAGCGAAGAGTGCAGGGCTGAGGCAACAGCCCTGCCTTGTTCCTCTGCTTAATTCAAAACGATCTGACAAGGAACCATTTACCTTTATCCTTGCCGTGGGTTGTTGAAATAGTGCCTTTATGACTTCTATTGAGTCTTCACTGTATCCAAATCTTTCTAGCGTTACAAAAACTCCCACTCTACCCTATTAAATGCCTTTTCAGCATTGAGGCTTGTTAAGGCCGCACTTAATTTATCTCTGTTGATTTTATGCAGTATGTATAACGCTCTTCTAATGTTGTCGCTGGATTTTCTGACTGGTATGAATCCACACTGATCCTCATCAATTAAATCTGCTATAAATGTTTCTATTCTTTTAGCGATAATTGTAGTAAATAATTTGTAATCAACAATCAGAATGGATATTAGTCTATAATTTATGCATTCTTCCCTGTCTTTGTTTTCTTTAGGAATTAGAGATACAGTATATTAGCTTCTTTCCAGGAGGGGGGTTCTGTCCTTCCTTAAGGGTTAAATTAAAAGATCTCAACAAAAGCGGTTTTTGCTTATCCTGAAATTTTTTATATCATTCTACCAAAAAGCCATCGCTGCCTGGTGATTTATTTGTCTTTGATCTGCTCAGTGCCTTATTTAGTTCTTCCATTGTAATTTATCTTGTAATTGTTTTATTTTGCAGTTCTCCTATATTAGGTAAGTCTAGTGAGTACAGAAACTCACTAATTAATCGTTTATTATGGTGCCGCGAGTAAAGTTTTTCTGTAGTAATCTTTAAATATTTGTTCATATCTTTTGGGTCAGTTGTTACTTTGTAAGTGGCTGGATTTTTAATTTGATTTATAGCTGAGTCTAATTATTATATTCTTAACCTTCAAGCCAGACGTTTAGTAGCTTTGGGGCCAAATTCATAATACTGTTGTTTTACAAATCTTACTTTTTTCTACGTCTTGTCCCAACAGTATATCTATTTTACTTCTTAATTCTCCTACTTGAATTTGTAAACTATGGTAATTATTAATCCTAAACTTTTGTTCTATGTCCTTCAAATTGTTAATCAGATCTTTATATTTTTCCATTCTGATCTTTTTAAGATGTGCCCTCATTGCAATTATTTTCCCATATTAGACAGCTTTAAAGAAGTCCCATAAAATCAAAGGGGCTTACTTCACCGTTATCATTGTCCCTGATAAACATGTAGATTTCCTCATTAATTTCCTAGACTATCTTTTGTTGCTAAGAAAACCGACATTAAGACGCCATGCCTTATTTCTTTTAGGGGTATCTACCTGAATAGTCAAACGTATTGCATTCATTTCAGTTTATTTATATTGCGCCAATTCACAACATATGTTGTCTCAAGGCACTTCATAAAAGTCAGGTACATACATTCAAATTAATCCTAATCATTGAACTGTGCAGTCAGATTCAGTTATTTATTCAAACTGGATAAAAAGTTTTTTGTCTAAGGAAACCCAGGAGATTGCATCCAGTCAGTGACTTGCAGCATTCCCTCCTCCCGGATGAGCATGTAGAGACAGTGTACAGTCACTGGCGTTGACTTTGCAGCAATCCCTCATACTGAGCAGCCATTTTTCGACAGTGGAGAAAAAACTCCCTTTTTAAAAGGAAGAAACCCTCCAGCAGAACCAGGGTCAGTGTGAGCGGCCATCTGCCACGACCACTGGGGTTTGGGAAAAAAGAGCAGAGACACAAAGAGAACAAAAAAGCACTGATCCAGGAGTACTTTCTATGGGAAGGGGAAAAGTAAAATGTTAATGGATGTAGCTCCTTTTTGCGTTTACCCAAAAAGAAAGAACAGATTAACTCTGAGCCAATTTTCAAGGTTAGAGTCTGAAAGAGAGCACATAGAGTTAGTCACAGTAAAAGCTCAGTCAATTGCCATGTCTAGGAGAGAGAAAGGGTTAAAAACTGAAAGACAGGGCCATGTGATCATCGGTAGAGGGTGAGCATTAAGTTGTTGCCAGCAGAAGCTCGGACGATGCCCCTCTCCAGAAAGGTGTCTCAGGTAGACACAGAGTCAGGCCAGGTGTAGCTTCTAGGAAGAGACAAGAGAGAGAACAAAGTTAAAAGCTGAAATAACAGCAAATAATGCAAAATTGGAGAGTAGTGTGAGAATGTAGCGAAGAGGGTGAAAGTGGTCATTATGTCCTCCAGCAGCCTAAGCCTATAACAGCATAACTACAGAGATAGCTCAGGATAACCTAAGCCACTCTAACTAGAAGCTTTACCAAAAAGGAAAGTTTTAAGCCTAGCCTTAAAAGTATACAGTTTGTATACTGTATACTAGAGCCCACTGATGGCCATTGTTATACTAAAAACCACAACGATTGGGATACCTCTCTCTGTCAGATTGATTATAACCATTGGAAAAGAGAGGGGGTCATACAGGTAGCAGAAATGGAGGGTGTGTTTGCACCTCAACCATAACTGAGCCGGTTTAGGCTAAACCTGACTCCCCCTTACTCCATCCAACAGGGAGGGAAGAAGACAGAGGTAAAAATAAGGAAGCTCAGGATAACCTAAGCCACTCTAACTATAAGCTTTATCAAAAAGGAAAGTTTTAAGCCTAGCCTTAAAAGTAGACAGGGTGTCTGCCTCACGGACTAAAACTGGGAGCTGGTCCCACAGGAGAGGAGCCTGATAACTAAAGGATCTGCCTCCCATTCTGCTTCTAGAGACTCTAGGAACCACCAATAAACCTGCAGCCTGAGAACGAAGTGCTCTGTTAGGAACGTATGGAACAATCAGATCTCTGATGTATGATGGAGCTAAATCATTAAGGGCTTTATTTGTGAGGAGGAGAATTTAAAATTCTATGCTGGATTTAACAGGGAGCCAATGAAGGGAAGTAGGGGAAATATGATCTCTCTTTTTAATTTTCATCAGAACTCTTACTGCAGCATTTTGAATCAGCTGAAGGCTTTTAACTGCATTTTGTGGACATCCTGATAGTAAAGAATTACAATAGTCCAGCCTTGAAGTAACAAATGCATGGACTAATTTTTCAGCGTCATTCCTGGACAGGATATTTCTAATTTTGGCAATGTTCCGGAGATGAATGAAGGAAATCCTAGAAACCTGTTTAATATGGGATTTAAATGACATGTCCTGGTCAAAAATAACACCAAGGTTTTTTTACTTTTACTTTTACAATTTACAATTTAATGCCATCCAGGTTAAGTGATTGACTAAGCAGTTTCTTTTTTAAAGACTCCGGTCCAAAGACGACAACTTCTGACTTGTCTGAATTTAGAAGCAGAAAATTTAAAGTCATCCAAGTTTTTATGTCTTCAAGACATGCTTGTAGTCTATCTAACTGGTTGGGCTCATCAGGATTTATGGATAAGTAAAGCTGAGTATCATCAGTGTAACAGTTAAAAATGTATTCTATGCTGCCTGATAATTTTACCTATTGGAAGCATATATATATAGTAAAGAGAACTGGCCCAAGTACTGAACCCTGTGGTTCTCCACAATTAACCCTGGAGTTTAAAGATGATTTATCATTGACATGAACAAACTGGAATCTGTCAGACAAATAAGATTTAAACCAGCCTAGTGGTGTGATCTGAAAATGTCGGAAACCCCAATGTCGCAGTCCAATAATCTATAACAATCCTCTTCTATAATGAGAAAATAGTCAATTCTAAAATGAACTGCATGTGGGGCTGAATAGTGTGTGTATCCCCTTTTAAATAGGTGCAGAGGTCTCCAAGCAACTACCAAACCAGATTCTTCCAGAGCAGTGTTTAAAAATTTCTGTAAATGTTTTTTTTATTTCTATTCCAGCTGGTTGTTTCTAAATTGAAATTAAGTGTCATGTTGAGATATCCTCCACATATACAGATCCCTTCCGCGTCCAACATTATTATGTCAAATAGGTTTGTCACACACTTTTGATTCATTACTATGGCTGTATGTTTAGCATTGTTGTCCTGCTGGAAGGTCGACCTCTGCCCTGGTGTAAAGTCTTTTGCAGCTTCTGAAAGATTTCTTTTTTCCATATTGTCATGTAATAAACTCCAGTCATTTTCCCAGTAAGTCTGACCAGCTATCCCGTCCCTGCTGAGGAAAAGACACTGCCACCACCATGTTGTACCATGGGTATTATGTGTTCAGGGTGGTGTGCATGCTTTCACACCACAGATAGTGTTTTGCATGTAGGGCAGAATGTTAAATATTGGTCTCATGTGACCAGAAGACATTTTTTCACGTTTGCTGGGTCTTATACCTAGCTTGTTGTTGTGACATAAAAAAGCTCAAGAGCTATTTATACTTTTGCAAGGTATTGTAGACATAACTCTAATAAAAGCAATACAAATTTCTTAGCTCAAATTGGCAAAGATGATGAGGAAACAACTGACCAACATGGTCTTGGTAAAAAAAAAAAGCTCACACCCTGTCAATTCCTGGGCTTTAACATATGAATAATCAGGTCTTCCAAAATGATTTAAATCTAACCTCAAGTTAGATACTGAAATACACAAACAGAAACAAAAGAAAGGGAGTGCTTTTAGCATGACTGCACCTACTACAACACAAATGCCACAGATTTTTTGGGGGGATCAATTAGAAAACTTGTACCTGCCTGGAGCTTTCACTTGAGATGAGTAAGAGCATAGCTGGTGGAATGTGTCAAAGTAGTATTTACATGGATGGAAGACCCAGGGTTTTCCAACAGAATGTTGCCCAAAGCATTATACTGCCACCACCGGCTTACCTTCTAACCATAGTGCATCCTAATTTTTCCCAAGTAATACACACGCATCCAGACATCCACGTGCTGTAAAAAAAAGTGTAGTTCATCAGAAAAGACCACCATCTTCCATTGCTGTGTTCTGCTTGTGTGTTCTTTTTCTATCTGTGCTCTGTTCTCTCAAACCCCCAGTCGGTCGTAGCAGATGCCCGCTCACACTGAGCTGGTTCTGCTGGTAGCCTAGTTCTGCTGGTAGTTTCTTCCTGTTAAAAGGGAGTTTTTCCTCTCCACTGTCGCTACATGCATGCTCAGTATGAGGGACTGCTGCAAAGTCAACGCAAAGTCAAGTGACTGTCGACTGTCTCTACATGCTCATCCAGGAGGAGTGACTGCTACAAGTCACTGACTCGATGCAACCTGCTGGGTTTCCTTAGATAGAAAAACTTTTTAACCAATCTGAATAAATATCTGAATCTGACTGCACTGTTCGATAGTTAGGATTAATTGGAATGTATGTACCTGACTTGAAATCTGTATGATTCGATTGAATTGACTTAGCCCATTTTAAAGTTACCCACCTTTCACACAATGCAACAGGAAACAATACTTGCCAATTATTTTTACCTCTGCCTCCCTCCCTCCCTTTTGGATGGAGTAAGGGGGAGTCAGGTTTAGCCTGCAAACACACCCTCCATATCTGCTACCTGTGCGCCCCCTTCTCTTTTCCAATGGTTATAATCAGTCTGACAGAGAGAGGTACCCCCAATCCTTGTAGTTTTTAGTATAACAATGGCCACCAGTGGGCTCTAGATGGACAAACTTTATCAGTGTTTAATTTTCTTAGTACCCCTACACATAGCCCATTCTAAAATGGCCAAACTCTAACACTCATTAGTTTATTCTAACCTCTGCAACTACTCCGCACCATTCCAAACCCTTTGTGAAGTGCCTTGAGATGACATGTGTTGTGAAATGGCGTTATATAAATAAAACTGAATTGAATTGAATTTCAGATGCTGACATACCAGTTGATGATGGTGGTTTTTGCAGTGTACAGGGGTCAGCATAAGTATCCTGAATAATCTGAGGCTATGCCGCATCATATGCAACAAACTGTAATGTGCTGTGTATTAAACCTTTTATCTTTAGCTGTGATGATTTTCCTTGTAGGTGGAATATCGCAAAAATATACATGCATTCACTCACTCACCCACTCCCCCACTCACTCAAACACAGGCACACACACACATACATATACAGTGACAGGATAACAACACAGCCCTTAGGACAAGACTGGCCGATTCTGTGCTGATAAAAAGAAAATGCCGGGCTGATTATGATTACTAGAGATTACTGCCTTTATAATAAAATACACTGATCCCTTAGGCAGAGAGCACAGCGCTTCGCTTAATGATCAGTAGCACAGATTAAACATAAAAGTGCCCACTAACTCCTTACTCTTTTATTTCAAAGTTTACAGCAAAGCCAGCAGAGGCATTTAATTCCCTTCTGGCTTCTATATCTTGGGCTCGGACTCTTTGAACAAGAGTGAGACTTTAAATTAGCTGTATTTCCAGATGTTAACCATGCAGATCATGTATACAACAGATACACTGTGCACAGTCTTTTGTCTGACATAAAAAAGATATGGTATGGTCATTACATTCCTGCAGAAAGCTGTAAACAAGCATCTAAAACATGCAGCTAAAATGGCTTCACTAAGTTTCCCATTTTGTAAATTATAATTAATAAATGTCATTTAAGGCACCAGTGACAAAGATGCTGCTAACGAAATGAAGGTTTTTGCCCTTGATTTTTATCCTAACCTAGCATTGATGTTTTGACAAAACTGTTCTCTGTTTACTTGTGTGTCACTGTTGCCTGAGTGCATGGGGCACAAAGTGCTTGTGTGTAAATATACCACAAGGTCCTTGGGTATTCTCGTTGTCTGAAGCTTTTCATGCTGTTGTTGTCTGAGAGTAGAATCACCACCTCTTAGCCCCTGAGGCTGTCCACCCCAGCTGGAGAGCTCACAATCAGGTTGGGCTATGAGAAAATGCCCCTGAGGAGCTGTGAGGTGGATCAGGGTTCAGTGGGGTAAAACACTGCTAAATACCCTGGGATGGTCCAGATCTGACAGCTTGGGTCAGAGGAAGAAGGAAGGTGGGAATGAAAGAGTGCACCTATTGTTAAGTAAGTGGAGAAAATATCTAGAAAACATTTAACCTGATATACTTGTTTTATAAGATATATCAGGTTATATGTGTTGAGCAGATATTGGAAATGTTTTCTTAATTATATATCTGAATATTCAAGAATTTCAGGTTTCTAGTACTTATACAGTACCCTTCACAGGTATAGGCACTAAAGTGTAAAGTCATTAAAACAAATATGGCTTTTATTGGATTTTACAAAAAAAAAATAGAAATATCCAAAATTGAGTTTGATTGCAAATTTCAAAGGAAAAAATAATCCAACTTAACAAAAAAAAAAATTTAACAAAATAGCAAGAGTCACACTTATTGGTACCCCCAAAAAGTTTTATAAAATAAAAGCAACGGAGGCATTTTTTATTATCATTGTTCTGGTTCTTTTTTTAAGTTAATAGGAGCGTCTATGAATACTGCAGACTTTACATCTGGCATAAAACAAAGCATAAATATGTGAGAAAGGGGTTCACGCCTACTGTAAGTCTGGTATAGGACCTGTGATGCTGTGATGTCTGTTTCTCTTCTAAAGGCCCTTGGAAACATGTTGGAGTGCATACATGAGCTATTTGAAATGTCAAAACATTTTAAGTAATAATCTCCACTACTTTAACAGTAAACTGAAAATAGATGTTCAATCGGTCTTTTAGCAGTATGTAATCAAAACAAATGGCCTAATCAACACAGAAATGGTTCACCAGACATAAAATCAGCATGGTTTATTTCCTAGAGATCCCACTGTCTGTAACAAGAAAAGACAACAGGCTGTCCTTTGGCATAAAAGTCTCCTCTAAGTATCGATAGCAAGTGTGCCAATAAGTATCATGCACATGATTTGATGTTAAAAAATATATCATTCATTGTGGAACTTTTCCCACAGTGAATAAATGTAATCAAAATAAAGGTTGGATTTCTAAGTTTTTCAGGGGGAGATTATACTACTGCAATAAAAGATACTTTTATTACAATCCTTTCTTTACAACAGATGACGATGATTGCGAAGAGTGCTGCAGAAGTGAACAATCACCAAGAGGTGCAGGTATGAGATGGCATGGCGTGAAAGTAATGTTAATAGAGGTGAGGAGTAGATTATTTTAAAGCAACCCAGCAAAAAATAAATTCAATATCTGATTATAAAAGACATAGAAAAAGTAAAAGCTGGAAATATTTTATGCATGTATTGTTATTAGCTAAAGATAAAAAAGAACAACATTCCATTTTCCCAAATTTGGTCTCTTATCTCTATACACGGTGCTCTCACAAATAAGATGAAACTATTCAATTTCACACATTTTAATGGCTCAGTATTGACTTGCTCATGAGGAAAACTTATTTGTGGGAGCAGACCAAGTACAAAAAACATGAGCATGCCGTGTAATTGAAAACGACAGGATTAATTTAAATCACTTTATCATGTGGTGTTTTGCAAACAACATCTCTTTATAGGCCACAGTTATCAAGGAATTCTTTTACTTCAGATTGTGCAAAATGTAGCTCTTGTTTCATGAAAAAAACAACTTGTTGATCATTGTATATAACAATCTTTATTGAAGCTACATATTACATGTTGATGTCAGAATGCCATTCTCTTTCTGCTAATAATAGAAAGCAGAATTTTTTTGGCTGCTGCTATGGTGACTTTAAATTTACTTCCAAACGAGAGGTTAGACAATGGGCAAACATTTCTCATATACACTCAGAATATCTTTAGTTGATTCTTTATTTCAGGTATTCACAAAATCAGGCTCTGTTTGTAAACTGTGAATGAAATAGTTTTACCTATAGACAGTAAACCCATTGTTGAATTGTTTATCTTTTCAATAATTTTTTAAATAAATTTAAATTAATAAGTTTTTTTTGTGTTGAATTTCTGATTTGAGTATATCAGGGGAAATTTATGCAACAGGCATGCTCAAAAACTAATACTGAAAAAATATGACAACAAACCTTTTTTGTGAATGACGTTGTTGGACTTAGTTAAAGTCACAGGTTTTCTGGGGTTTACTGGTCAGAGATTTGCAAAGAACATACCGAAAACATAGCCCACTGAATTTCATGTTAATATTATTTCCTATGAAATTGAATGTTTTGCAGGTTCTTGCCTACTTACCTATTATTTAATAAAGACCATTCCCTCAGATTTGGGTAAAATACAGGTACATCTCAATAAATCAGAACATCATCAAAAAAAAAAAAGAAAAACAGCGGACTTGAACCTTGCCCAGCAGACAGTAATTGGCTCCCTCACAAGTGGATAAGAAATGAATGGTCATTGCTAAGGAAGATGGTCTTTAGAACAGACTTGAATGGAACGTTTATTGGAAGAAATAAGTATGGTACACACACGTGCAATAGCTGCAAGGATAACCACAGAGCATTGTGAAATACAGAGTTTACAGAGTGTGAAGACAAGCCAAGCATGATAATACTCACACCTCACCACTACTTTTAGAGCTGTATGACCCTTTTTATACTTTTCCTTAAGCCTGTGTGGATTTTTTTTTTCTGATTATTTAGCTAACTCTTAAAAGAATACAGACACAGTGGAAAAATAGTCCACCCCAGTAGGCTCCCTGTCCTCAAATTAACCGGTGGCCATGAATCAATTCAATTCAATTCAAAAATACTTTATTAATCCCAAAGGGTAATTAAATTAATCTCAGTGCCCAGTAACATAAACCAGGGGTCTCCAACCTTTTGGTCCTCACAGACAGGACTTGGTGTCCTAGGTGACTTTGTAAACTGGGCGGGACGGTCTTTTGCACATTTCACTGTATAACCACAAAAGCTCCCTCCTTCATGTTGGCTCAGGTGTTTGTCTTCCTGTTCCCTTTCACTTCATATCTTAATAGTTCTCAAGCGAACTGGATGAAGCACTCAAAATAAAACCACTCAAATCCTACGTTGTTCTGTGGCCTGGTACCGATTGTCAAAATGCTCAAGGTTGTGGATCCCTGATATAAACGATCCAAGCTTTTTGGCCAAAGAAGTCTGACTCACCTTCTTCCAGGCGACACATGTAGGCAGCCTGTTGATGCATCTAACTTCATTTTCTCGAGGGTGTGAAAAAATTTCCACAATGTCCTTTGATTCAGCTTTGGGGATTGGGATTACAGTAGTTGAGATCTAAGGGCAGCCTTGAAAGGAATAAAGTCTATGGCAGCTATCAACCAGCCTACCAGTAAAACTGGAGAGCTAACTGGGATAAAGAGTGTGGACTTGGCTGACTTGCCAGATGCCTTTAACATCTTATTTTCTAGATTTGAAAAGCCACTGTCAGAAGATGTCGCTAAGTTAAGGAAGACACTGAGACCTTAAAAAGATACCTCTGAAACAAGTTATAACCCTGTCTAAAAAAATAAGTTTATGGAAGGCAGCTGGCCTTGATGCCATTTCTGGACGCACACTGCGGTATTGCGCCAACCAGCTGGGTGGAATCCTTACAACAAATTTTCAAATGTTTGTAGACAGTGGTCAGATTCCTACCACATCGAAAGAAATCAATCATAATAATTCCTATCCCCAAATCAAACAAACCCTAGGTGTTCATAGAATTTAGGCCAATGACACCTCTAGTAAAAACCCTTGAGAAAATCGTGGAGGATGAGATTTTCTCATTCCATTCTGAAAAACTGGATACACTGCAGTTTGTTTCTTAGGCGGGTAAAGGTGTGGAGGATGATTTTTATTTTAGATAGATTATGTAACCGCTTAGAAAAGCCCCAATCTCATGCTAGACTTTTATTTGTTGATTTTAGTTTTAGCTTTTAACAAGATGCAGCCTCATATTTTAATCAACAGGTTATATTATTATTACCTCATCTTTTTGATCAGAGTTTACTGATGATTTGAAACTTCCTAACAAACATATTCCAGCGGGTCTTTGTAAATGGACGCATGTCCTCTGTCATATTTTCAAACATAGGCTCTCCCTAGGGCTGTGTCCTTTCTCCCCTGCTTTTTATTCTCTATACAGACAGCTGTAGCGCCTCTGAGGAAAACAGTTGTCTTGTCAAGTTTTCAGATGACACATTATTATTTTTCCTTCCTCGTGGCCACCAATTATACCATGACTGTACCCTCTCTGAATTCACCAGGTGGTGTGATGAGAGCTTCTTTGATCAAAGAATAAAAAAATTATAATACAGTTTAAGAAATCCAGTGTCGACCCCAAGCCAAGCATCATTCATGTTGAAGATGTACAAACTGCAAACACACAAATATTTGGGCACTGTGTTTGACTCACAGCTAAAATTCAAACTAGCTACATTGCAAAGCAAGCAAATCAAAGAATACATCTGCTGAGGAAACTCAACTCTTTTAAAATCAGCAGAAATATCTGAAGTACTTTTTCAATTAAACTTTTATTGAGAGTGTTTTAAGCTTTTTCTTTTACATTACATGACGACATTTAGACACAAAAGTTGTCTAAATGACATCATTAGTGTCCAAACTATACTTCAGTTCTCTTTGGAAAACTCAGGTTGGTCCACAAAGCACAAAGTATGTTATACCATTCTAATCATGTCCTGGGCTGGAATTTATTATGATGCCTTCAGGTCAGCAGCATCATGCGCCAAAAATCATGCAGAAAACAAACCACCATAAATATTCCTATATCTCATCTGCCATAAGACTGTGAAATGCTGAAATTTAAGTGTTTGGATGGCATATGTATGGAAATGGTCTTGACCATGAATGTTAATTGTTCAGTGTTTGTTTATTATTCACTATCGTATTTCTGTTATTACAGACAGGTTGACTGCAAGAATCAGTTGCCCTTTGGGACTAATAAAGGAATCTGAATCTGAATAATTTCACATTCTAAATTTTTAACAGCTAGCAGGAAAGAATACTCAGTTTCTTCACTTCAATTCACTCTGGGATTATAAAAAAAAAATTATTATTGTGTTGCAAGAACACACTTTAGGTGACACTGGACATGACCTGAAAGGGGAATAATGTCACATCTTGTGGGTGCCTCTCTGCTACACTTGTGTTGAGTCACTCCTGAATCAGAAACAATGGAAGCATCTTACCGGAGATAAGGAGAAAAAAAGGATATGACTGTTGCTTAGTCATCCAAAGTTTTCTTTTCGGGTAAAAGTATAGTTTAAATGTAATTTTCAAATCTGCATGAAGAGTGGGGAGGCAGAGAATCCAACTTGCTTGAGGTCCATTGTGAAGTTTCTAGCCAGTTAAGATTATTGGATTCTTGTTGGTTGTTTCAGCCATTGATGTCTGAGTGAGCTGTTGCTTTTAAGTGACATGAGATGAAAATAGCTATAAAGTAACCCTGACTGCTTTTCTAATATGGACAGTTTTTCTCTGTTACTTTAAAACATTTGCGTGTGCTTGCTATGAACTTCAAATTATGTACTACTAATGGAAGGAATTAGAAATACAAATAAATCCCAAAGAATGAACATGTTGCAGTCAGTTGTGTGTTTTTGAGAGCTTTATGAAGGAGGTTATATATGGATAGCTATCGTGACTATCGCCACAATTCTGTTTTTGAGAGCTTTATGAAGGAGGTTATATATAGATAGCTATCGTGACTATCACCACAATTCGACTGCTATTGTACCAGCATCCATTTTTTCTTAGTGCCAATTACTTTGTATCTTTTGTCATTATTACTTATTGGTAAAAAACAAACAAAAACAAAACAGTATTAAATCATTAACTGTTAAATTGGATTTCAGTGACTTCTGAAATGGACTCTAAAACCCATGCAGTTCTTGTTTATGTTAGATTAAACATTCTAAAACTTCTGGTCATGAATGTGCATTGTTATTAAATTATCTATTTATTTGATATCTATTACAAAATGTCATGAATCCATATTGTGTTAGCAATTAGTTAGCAGTTAGGTTTGTGCAGTTCCTACTCACAAACTTTGGATTCTGTCAGTTTCTCATTTTGTTTTGGTTATACGCAGCACAGCACTAAAGAGGTGAACAAAGGCTGACTAATTAAAACAACCAGATTTACCATCCACTACGCTTCTTGTTGAATACACTTTTAAAAAGGTATTAAACTGTCTAATAACATCTCGACTAAAATCAGGATTTGTTTGGTCTAAAACGAACGTGGATATCTAAGTCAGATTTATATATTGTCGATATGTTTTAACAGAAACTGGCAGAAATATGTACATGCACATTTATTTACAGCCCTTCAACTTGTGCACATTTTATGACGATAACATTTTATTGGTATATTTTTTATTGATATTGAGATATTAAGTGTTCTGTCACTATAAATGCGTCTACATTTTTAACATCGTTTCTTCACTCTCACCTGAACAGACATAGATAACGTGCTCCAGGCTAAACTAAATACTCTAAATGCATTCCAAGTTTCGATTTTGATAAATTGTATTGCTCTAAATCAGGGGTACATATCGGCTCAACTTAGAATTGTGTCCAATTGAGAACTATTAATAGCATTGATTAATAGCATTAATGCTTAAATTACATTTAGGGTTTTTATTAAGTTTACCTTTTGTAAAGAAGTTGAAAATAATGTAGTTTAGAGTAATTCCACTTTTTTGTGTTTTTCTTTGTTTTGCTGCTTCTTTGATTATTCTGTTTTACATGATTGTTTTCTACTTTTTGCAATATGTGTCTTGTACAATTTTGTATGTCAAACATAAACACTTTGCCTTAAAACTGATTTTCACCTTACCTTAAAACAGCAATTTAGCAGAAACACCTGCAAAAATTCCCTAAAACACAATAGGCTTTTTTAACTTCTTTCCACTTCTTTAGGGGAAGTGGATTGCAGACTTCAACTGTGTTGAGTTTTATTACTAGAATGTGCTTTTTCCAAAGGCTGCTGCACCAGTTTTTTTCTTCATAAACAATTTAAGTAAGACTAACAATCAAAATAAGAGCAGAGGTTCTGAAGCACCTATACTATTTTGAAGGAAAACTATTGAAACAGCGAAGATGAGCAATTCAATTGAAAAAGGAGAATGAAATGAAATCATGAGACTGTCTTCTTCACTCAGAGCTCTTAAAAAAACAATGGCCTTAGAGATATACGTACTCGTACTCGTACTCGTCTCTTACTGGTCGTCTTCCGCTTATCCGGAACCGGGTCGCGGGGGCAGCAGACTTAGCAGACTTAGCAGAGACACCCAGACGTCCCTCTCCCCAGACACCTCCTCCAGCTCCTCCGGGGGGAGCCCAAGGCGTTCCCAGGATAGCTGGGCCGTCCCCTGGGCCTCCTCCCGGTGGGACGCGCCTGGAACACCTCCCGAGGAAGGCGTCCAGGAGGCATCCGGTATAGATGCCCGAGCCACCTCAACTGGCTCCTCTCGATGTGGAGGAGCAGCGGCTCTACTCCGAGCCCCTCCCGAATGGCCAAGCTCCTCACCCTATCTCTAAGGGAGTGCCCGGCCACCCTACGGAGGAAGCTCATTTCAGCCGCTTGTATCCGGGATCTCGTTCTTTCGGTCATGACCCAAAGTTCATGGTCATAGGTGAGGGTAGGAACGTAGACCGACCGCTAAATCGAGAGCTTCGCTTTTCAGCTCAGCTCTCTCTTCACCACAACGGACCGGCACAGCGCCCCCATTACTGCGGCAGCCGCACCGATCCGTTGCTGATCTCCCGCTCCATTCTTCCCTCACTCGTGAACAAGACCCCGAGATACTTGAACTCCTCCACTTGAGGCAGGAACTCCCCTCCAACCTGAAGAGGACAAGCCACCCTTTTCCGGTCGAGTACCATGGCCTCTGACTTGGAGGAGCTGATCTTCATCCCAGCCGCTTCACACTCAGCTGCGAACTGCCCCAGCGCATGCTGTAGGTCTTGGCTAGAGGGGGCCAGCAGGACCACGTCATCTGCAAAAAGAAGAGATGAAATCAACTGGTCCCCAAACCAGACCCCCTCCGGCCCTTGGCTGTGTCTAGAAATCCTGTCCATAAAAGTTATGAACAGGACCGGTGACAAAGGGCAGCCCTGCCGGAGTCCAACATGCACCGGGAACAGGTCCGACTTAGTGCCAGCAATGCGGACCAAACTCCTGCTCCGGTCGTACAGGGACCGGATGGCCCCTAATAAAGGGCCCCCGATTCCATACTCCTGGAGCACCCTCCACAAGGCATCACGAGGGACACAGTCGAATGCCTTCTCCAGGTCCACAAAACACATGTGAACCAGATGGGCAAACTCCCATGACCCCTCGAGTACCCTGTAGAGAGTATAGAGCTGGTCCAGTGTTCCACGGCCGGGACGAAAACCACACTGCTCCTCCTGAAGCCGAGGTTTGACTATCCGCCGGACTCTCCTCTCCAATACCCTGGCGTAGGCCTTACCAGGGAGGCTGAGGAGTGTGATCCCCCTGTAGTTGGAACACACCCTCCGGTCCCCCTTCTTATGAAGGGGGACCACCACCCCGGTCTGGCAGTCCAGAGGTACTGTCCCCGACCGCCATGCAATGTTGAAGAGGCGTGTCAACCATGACAGCCCCACAACATCCAGAGATTTGAGGTACTCAGGGCGGATCTCATCCACCCCCAAAGGTCTCATCCACCCCCTTGCCACTGCGGAGCTTTTTAACCACCTCGGTGACTTCAGCCTGGGTGATGAAAGAGTCCAACCCCGAGTCCCCAGGCTCTGTTTCCACCAGGGAATGCGTGATGGCAGGATTGAGGAGATCCTCGAAGTACTCCTTCCACCGCCCAATAATGTCCCCAGTCGAGGTCAGCAGCCTCCCACCCCCACTATAAACAGTGTTGGCGAAGCACTGCTTCCCCCTCCTGAGGCGCCGGACGGTTTGCCAGAATCGCTTCGAGGCCGACCGGTAGTCCTTCTCCATGGCCTCACCGAACTCCTACCAGGCCCGAGTTTTTGCCTCTGCCACAGCTCGGGCCGCAGCACGCTTGGCCTCACGGTACCCGTCAGCCGCCTCAGGAGTCCCACAAGCCAACCACAGCTAATAGGACTCCTTCTTCAGCTTGACAGCATCCCCTACTGCCGGTGTCCACCACCAGGTTCTGGGTTTGCCTCCGCGACAGGCACCGCAGACCTTACGGCCGCAGCTACAGGCAGCAGCATCGACAATAGATGCGGAGAACACGGTCCACTCGGACTCTATGTCTCCAACATTCCCCGGAATCTGGTCAAAGCTCTCCCAGAGGTGGGAGTTGAATACATCCCTGGCCGAGGGCTCCGCCAGGCGTTCCCAGCAGACCCTCACTATGCGCTTGGGCCTGCCAAGTTTGTCCAGCTTTCTCCTCCTCCAGCGGATCCAACTCACCACCAGGTGGTGATCAGTGGACAGCTCAGCCCCTCTCTTCACCCGAGTGTCCAAAACATGGACACTTGGGTGAAGAGAGCGCCTGGTGGCCGGGTTGCTCCTCGTGGGACCCGGCCGGGCCAAGCCCGAACGAGAGACGCGAGGCCATCCCCCAGTGGGCCCACCACCTGCAGGGGGAACCGTGAGGGACCGGTGCAAAGAGAATTGGGTGGCGGACGAAGGTGGAGACCTCAGCGGCCCGATCCCCGGATGCTTAGGCTGGCTCTAGGGATGTGGAATGTTACCTCACTGGGGGGGAAGGAGCCTGAGCTTGTGTGGGAGGTCGAGAGATATCGACTAGAAATAGTCGGGCTCGCCTCCACGCACAGCGTGGGCTCTGGAACCCATCTCCTTGAGAGGGGGTGGACTCTCTTCTACTCTGGAGTGGCCCACGGGGAGAGGCGGCAGGCTGGGGTGGGTTTGCTTGTTGCCCCCCAGCTCAGCCGTCTAGTGTTGGGGTTTACCCCGGTGGATGAGAGGGTCGGGGATAGGTCTCTGACTGTCGTTTCGGCCTACGGGCCGAGCGGTAGTGCGGAGTACCCGGCCTTCTTGGTGTCCCTGTCGGGGGTGCTGGGTAGTGCCCCTCCCGGGTTCTCCATTATTCTGCTGGGGGACTTCAACGCCCACGTAGGAAACGACAGTGACACCTGGAGAGGCGTGATCGGGAGGAATGGCCTCCCTGATCTGAATCCGAGTGGTGTTTTGTTATTGGACTTCTGTGCTAGTCACGGATTGTCCATAATGAACACCATGTTCAAGCATAAGGGTGTTCATCAGTGCACTTGGCACCAGGACACCCTAGGCAGGAGGTCAATGATCGACTTTGTTGTCGTATCATCAGACCTTCGGCCGCATGTTTTAGAGATATACGTATATATTTAAAACCAGACATTATCCTTTTCCTTACTGACAATAAATCAAACTAAACTTTTCATGTTCTATTACAGATTTGATTACTAACATTATTTCTACTTGCCACATTCCAGAGTAATGAGAGAGAAAACTAATTTATAGTTTTTTCTTTATTCCTTTCTTTAAACTTAGAGTGACTTTGATTTAATAAACCCAATCATGCAATTAGGGTACATATCATCTTGACATGTATCTTTTTTGTAGAGAAAGGCTACCCTGGCACCAGCATCTACTTATTGTTTGCCTGAAATTCAGACAGGATGTGTGAAAAAAGCCTAAAACAATTAGAAGTTTACAGACACTAACATTACTATCCCTTTAAATAGTTTGGGAACTTCAAATTTCCAGATGTCTGAAGGTGTTACATGCACGTATAAACATTATGATTATATATTCAGCCAGCATACCGTTTAGGAAGCAGACTGGTTCTGTTTCTCAGAGATGAAAGTGTTTTGTTGCAAAACGTGTGTATCAACCCCAGAACAAATAGAAGAAGAAAGGTTGGTTCCTTTGAATCAGTATATGTAAACATCTGGTTTCAACTGTCCACACAGGCCATAAAAAAGATTGTCTACCAGCAGAAACAATTCAGTTTTACAGACTACCACTGAAACTTTAAATTTAGGACAAAGAAAAAGGCCTTGAATAAAATATGCTTCAGATTTGATGATGGATTGACAAATTTGTTTTCCATAATATTTAATGGCTAAAGACAATGCAGAGGTCCAGGAAACCTCAGTGCCCTTTCTCTGCATACTTCAGTAATTAGCCTGATTTGTGAGTAATGAAGCTTTTTTTGCCAGTTCCTTTCTCTCTCCCTTCATCCGGAATAATAGGGCTGCTCTTTTATGGGGCCTTTCAGCTCATGTCAGTACAGAACTCATTTTACTGTGGATAATGGCACTCTCTTACCAACCTCAGCCAGCATCTTCACAGGTCTCTTGGTTTTATTCTGGGGAGGATACACACGCACCAAAACATATTAATCTCTGGAATAGTGGTGTTAATTTTTGGTGGTAGTGTAATGTTCCATCCACATTCTCTAATGGATGTAATTATTGAAAAACTGGGACACAATTCATTTTCTGTATTTTGTTTTTTAAGACCTCTTTGAACACATGCGTCAAATTGGAAGACCAATGCTTTCAAACATGAAGCAGGCCCCGGCCTCTTCTTCACACTGTAACATGAACAGAGCACTTAGCCCAAGGACAGACAGCCAACTGCAGTATGACTTGGTAGTGACCCCAAACAAAACCTCGAGGGGACAGTGCTTGAAAAGGAGGCAGATCTTCACTAACCTGACAGCCCCCAAGCACGGTTATAGACCTTAGCCTTAGAAGGCTGCTCCCCTTGCAGTAGCCAGTGACACCACTAAAAGACAGGCCCAAATTGGGGGTCAGGGTTGAATGAAAGTCTAGAAACACCAAACAAATTGTCTCAGAGGAGAGGAAAGATTAAGATCGGACCAAACACATTGGTTAAGATATGTAAGTCTACTGAAGCTCACTTTATAGATGTTATTCAGAGGGTTGTGTACACTCACAGTTAATAGTTTAGATTTTTTTATAGACAAATGTAACTGAGGGACCAACATGAATGCAGTCCTAGTCTTTAAAATTCACTAAAGACCATATTTTCTGTGAAAGCGTTCCCTTTTTTTCCCATAGCATTCTTTTGTGTAACTTTATTCTGAAAAGGACGCATTCAAAGGACAAAATTTAGTTCAGTAAAAATGAAGACATTTTTCCAAGTTCTGTTTAACTGACTTTTATATAATTAAAAATTACTTTAAATATTCTAAAGGAGAAGTTGAGGCTTTACAGTTTTCCTTTGCCTTTTGTTCTGAATCTCTTTATGCTAACAGTTGATCTGATGTGTTTGATTTATGGAAGTAACAGCAAAAAAGGGGAAAAAAGCCTTTTTAATTAGATTGTTATGTAAAGAAAAGGTGCAGCACAGATGTAAAAAATATTAGAGACAGTGATGTTGAAATCAACACATCAAAAACATTTTTTTTTGCATTTCTTGGATTTAACGTTATGATGGAATTGTCCACCAAAACTGCAGCCACATGTTGCTATGCTTAAAGATCACGAATACAACACAATTTAGGTATAGTATGACAAAAATTTAAAATAATTAAATGTAACCTTGAGTATACAAAAAACAGATGACTAGAAGAAGACTGGACAAGTACAGCTTGTTTTGTGTTGCCAGGAGAACACCTCTTCTCTCAACAATAATATGGCTTCTGCAGCATTTCCTTGGGACAGATTAGACAAAGTGGAGATGTGTGGTCTAATACATGATTGGAGAGTAATGATATGGGCTTGTTTTACCACCACAGAATATGGATAACTTGCAGTCATCAGGCAGACTATGTGCCCCTCAGTGCGCAAAAGCGTTCAGGAGTTGAATCTTAAGCCATCCATCACAAAACTTCAGCCAAACAGAGTTGAGCATCTGGGCAATGAACCCAAAAACAGCAGCAAAAACAAAGCAGAATAGCCAAACCAGTCCTGGTATTACCTATTTAAAGTTTATACTTCACCAGCCTCCCTGAAATATAATTGTGTTACCTTAAAAGAGCTCTGCAGACATAAATGTCTGGAAAGCTCAAAATATTTAATTGACATTTGAAAAAAAGAGTATGTCAAAACTCCTTAACAAACTAAATACTTAACTAAATATTACATAAATCAACTATTTCAGATCATTGCTGCTAAACATTGTTCTACCCGCTATTAAATCGTGGGGTATTAGTTTTCCATTTTTATTCTTCATTTATTAAAATGAGGGAAATGTGTGGTTTTATACACTTGAGGTCAGATTTAACTCGGTAAAGACCAGCTGACTTTGATGATGCTACATTATGATACAAAAAATCTGAAATTTAAAGAGGATTTTGTTTCTGTTTGCCATTACTCCAACCCTCTGAAAGTTTTTATTTTTCGACTGCTACTCATGATCTTTGAGGTGGTGGTTGAGATCATAATGAAAATAGGCTAGATGTCTAACCACTTTAAATTTAAAAAATCTGCATGGCAACCGTGTAAAACTGTGGCAGCTAAGGAACCATGTTTGGATATTAACCCTATAAAGTAGCCTCTTTAAATTCATGAGATTCAGCTAGTTTACTCCATCTTTTCCCACCCCCTCTCTGCTCTAATAATTTCATAAAGTCCTTCAATAGTGGTGCAGATTCACTTCATGTGTAAAAGTTTTCCACCTCTGACCAGATTTTATATAGTTCATGTGCGTTTTTGTGGAAAAGATGGAGAAAACTTTCTATTACAAATTGTTTCAAAAGTTCAAAATTTCAAAAGTGGCCTTATGACTATAAAGTGTTTTACAGCAACGTTATTTTCTCGCTGCCCCAGTGCTGTTGCCTGAGGTTCCTAATAATACATCCTTAGGTTAATTATGGGCATATGATACACCATGTAACATTTCTGATGATGACAAATTGTCACGAAGGTCGACTTTATTTGTGGACAAGATATAATGAGGCTTAGCGGCAAAACAAATATGTTTCCATGGCTTTTCCGGTGACTTTAACAATAAGCACCACTAGAGGCTGTACCTCTCACAGCTAATTACAGCTGTGTGACATCTACGTGGGCAGTGGGGTCGCTAATGCTAAGAGACCCAGGGTGATGTTTTCTTTCTCTGTGAAATGATGTGTTAATGATATGAGCAAACAAACACTACAAGTGCAGGACAACTTCGTGCAAAGACTCAAGGTCGTGTATATGAATAATGCATGACAGCCAAAACTCATGACAATCAAAACCCAGTGAGTGGATAGTGTGTAGGAGAGATTGAGCAGTGGGCTTTTTTAACAGCTGCGCATATATTGGGGGGAAATAAGTGTATAAAACCTGAATCCAGCACTGGAAAGAAGGAGGTTTTGCAGGTGTTTTCTGTGTGTAGGTGTGAGTGAATTGTGTGACAGGTTTATGGTGAACTTTGGCAAACAGGTGTTGATGTCAGCATTTACTCAGTCACAACACATAAAGCAGCAAACAAACACATGTGTAGGAAGGCAGACAATCATTGAAAATAGGAATGAGGGAGAGAGAGGTGCCGAATCACTGGGAAGGAAAAGGGAGGAGCTAATAGCATTATAAGATTTATGAGGCAGATATGTAATTAATACCTAACAAAGTATATAATTAAGAAAATACACACTTCCACTTTGTCTACACAATAGTAAAATCTTAAAATAATAAATTAAAATGAAACTAATTAGAAACTTTTATCTTTGATTTAAACCAAACATTGTTGACATACAACAAAGAGTCAACTCAGAAACACTGTGTGTTAGTCGTTAACACTACATAAATAAGTGCAGGGCAATAGAAAAAAACTGCTTGTACATTCCTAAATTTGTCAAAACAGCAAGCAAGCATTATATTATGATGTGAAGCAATGTGTCAGTTCTTTATTGATCATCAGTATGCCTCTGTCGTGAAACAGGCCAGAACTTCATCAACATCACTGGCAGTTCTCTCTGTTGCTAAATAGCAGGCTACTAAATCCTTAAGCATGCTGAATCCATCCTGACATATAATTTACTTCGAATTTATGTTGTCACTTATTACATCCTTTGACAGAAGGGGACTTTTGTAGGATTGAAAACATTGAACAGCTTCATTGATGCAGACGCTACATTCATGAGGTCTCTTCATAGAGTCAAATTTAGATATCCCATATGCACAAGGAAAATAAGACTTTGAATTTTTTTTTTCACGATAATATAGCAGGCCGGGCTTCATGGCTTTTTATATGCTACTTTACCTATGATAGAGTATAAATGTATATGCTTAGTGTTTGTGACATGAACTCACTGAACAGATGTTTGATCCATTTAGCCTGTGAATGGGTATATTATGGTGACTGTGTTTGAAACAAACACTCTTGTGTGTGAAAATGTGTTTAGAATTATTAAAATGGGTGGTTGGAATTGTGTAATTGTGTCTAAACACTTGATGTTTTATTTTAACAGTAAAACAATTGTAAACCTTCCCAATGACATTTTTGTATATAAATCAGAATTTCAGCAAAAGCTCTAATTTATCTTTGTATTTCAGCAGGTGAGTTATTTTGAGCGCAGAGGGCAAAATAATTTCCTCTGAATTGTTGCTTTTATGAATTGTTTTATGAAAATGCTTTTTTTTATTTGTACAGATTAGTTTTTTTCGTTTTCCAATGCAATTACATAGATTTATCATACTCAGTTGTAACATCTGTTGTGATAAATTACAGGTTTCAATTGTCTATTTGTAAGTATGTGTATAAATTATAATAAATAATAAACAAAGTAAGATCTGCTTGCCTTTGTAAAACATATGGACCATCTTGGAGATGTTTTGTGTTTCAATATTTATACACCAACAATCTAATTGTTACTTATTTTTCAATAAAACTAAATATTTGTCAAAGTCAAAGATATAGAAAGTTGATTGTTTAAACTCATTAAATATTCTATTTGAATTTGTTGTTGATATACTGTCAAGATTTTAATGTTTAAAAAAAAAAGAATGGGCCTCCTCCCCAGGTTCAATTCTTTTGCAGCTTCTAATACTATTATTCCACAGAGACCTCGAATATTATGGATTGCCAAGAATTCAACCTGAAAAGACACAAATGAGAGAAACACAGAGATGGCAATTAGTTTGTTGGCTGGTGTTTGTTTTCTTTTGGCGCTCGGACCCTTAGTGGAAGACATGGATGCTGATAATGACATGAGCTTGAATGAACATCTTAGGGTTAGAATTAGAGAAGTCTTCCCCCAGGGATCCTGATACTGGTGGTGGAGTGGAAGCCTGAGGAGATAAGGGAGTCGGAAGGAGCTTGAAGCCTGATGGTGGAGATGGGGTGGAGGAGGGTCGAAGCTTAGCTGAAGAGCAGGAGATTCTGTGTATGAAGGTCTTTTATAGAGAAGCCTTGAGGGATGATTGGCTGAAGACGAATGCGGACCAGAAGCTGATTGGTTGGAGCGGAGAACGTTGTCGAGTAGTTAGATGGAGCCGGAAGTAGAGGTGATTCTCCCAAGTTGAATTTTCGTCTAAACTCCATTTGACAAATTTCTTAGTGGAATCATTCAAATTGGCTAAAAGTTTAAACCCAGCAGACTGCATACGGTCAGTGACTTGCAGCATTCACTCCTCCTGGATGAGCGTGTAGATATAGTGGACAGTCGCTTGCATTGACCTTGCAGCAATCCCTCATACTGAGCATGCATATAGTGACAGTGGAGAGGAAAACTCCCTTTTAACAGTAAGAAACCTCCAGCAGAACCAGGCTCAGTTTGAGCGGCCATCTGCCATGACCACCTGGGGGTTTGAGAGAAAAGAGATGAGACACAAAAAAAAACACAGAAGAATTGATCCAGGAGTACTTTCTATGAGAAGGAAAAGTAAATATTAATGGTTATAGCTTCTTTAAAGGCTTCATCTGGTAGAGAAAGACAGCTAAGCAGATGAACCAGTTTTCAAGTCTAGTATGAATTATGAAAGAGAGCACATACAGTTGTACGAGAAGCTCAGCCATAGCTATTTAGGGGAAAAACAGGGGTTAACCTGAAAAACAGGGCCAAGTGTTCATCCTGTAAAGGGAGCATTTAATTGTTTTGGGACGCAGGAGCTTGACCGATGTCCTCCTCCAGGAAGGTGCCACAGCTAAACACAGAGCCAGATGTAGCTTCTAGTAGCTTCTAGAAAGAGAAAAAAAAACAGAGAGAGAACATGATATAAAATATCATCTGAAATTCTTATGTTATTAGACAAAGTTTGAAACTTCACAGACTCTCATTGAGGGCCATTCACCACAGAAACCTGTGATTTTGTTCTCAGTGGGCATGGCTAAAGTGATGTCATCAGTTGACCATACCAACATGTTGAACAGTTGTCCAGGATGAAGCACAGTTTGGTGCGGATCTGATTATGTATCAGGTAGATATAGCCTTTTGAAATATTCTAGGGGGTGCAGCTTGGTCAAATTCCAATGTAATCACACTAAGCTGTTTTGTAGTTGACACCAATATTCATATCCAGTTTGGAGCTAAATGGATCATGCATGTGTCATTTAGAGCTGACCGTTTGCAAATGGCGAGATATCAAAATTCGCCACTCTGCCACGCCAAGACGGTCCAGCCAAATGTCACTCTTTAGAGTAGGAATCAACCTGACCTTGTTCTGTGTCAGACAGTGCTGGAAGCTTGTATGACTTCCTGTTGTTATGGTCTGGCTCTATGACCACAACAAATAAAAGGAAGCAACGCATGGAATAACATAAAATTAGGTTTATTTAACAGGGAAAAAAAAATCAAACAAAAGCCGTGGCTGGCTGAAGGACAAGGAGAAGAGAAGAACCTCCATTCCACTGATGGAGGTTTACTAAAAATCTTTAATAGACATGGCTAACTTTATAAATATTACAAACAGTGACTTTCAAAAGAATTAAAGAGTAAAATGCTGACTACTCGTGCAACGCAAAACAACTAAACTGAACTTCCCCTCTGGCTGCTTATCACATCCTATCTCAATTCTAGTCTTCAGAGAACAGGGATGGTGGGTAATTATGGATTTGATACCAATAGAGTGGCAAAGCGACCAGAAAACTGGCAACCCCACCATCACTATGGCTGTGCCCCCGAGACAACCGCTCTAACCGTATGATCTCACACTACTATCCTTGAGCCCATGAATCCCGAAGGGGAGACATACTGAAGCCTTTAGGGGAGTCAGTTTTAAATTACACGTTATTGCACATATTAGGCATCAATCAACACTCACCACTGGATTCTTCACATGAATTTGAGAGCCAACAACTTACCCCAAGCCAGAGAAAAAGGAAAAACCTAGTGATGTCACCCCTAACACCGAGGCTTCAAAACGCGCTTCAAACTCGACAGGGTAGTTATGGTGTAGCAATGGGCCGGAGCTTGCTTCATGTGATGTCCCCGATGACGTGTGAACCACTTCACTGCTTCATTCAGACCGAGTCAGCTGACTGCTTCGAGTTGACTGGTGGAGTTTCAAACATTTGGCGCAATTCAGTGTATTTCAGATGGCTCAAGCCCCGGTTCACATCCCTGTTCTACACGTATTATACATTACGAACAGCTCTCGTTTTTGGATATTCTGAGTTTTGGTGGATTATTCTGTCATGGAGCAACCATCTAGGATGCATTCCTAAGTGTGGGAATATTTCGATTTGGTGCCAACCACGGGTGAAAGTAGTTTTAAATTCTTGCCGGTACTTAGGGGCGGAGCTAGAGGGGGGTGCTGGGGAGGCACTGGGGGTGTATATGTATATTTATATTCATATATATATATATATATATATATATATATATACGTGTGTGTGTTAATTGTTACTCTCATCTTTGCCCCCCTCGAGATCTCTCTCTCTCTCAGCAAAGTCCAAACTCAAACTAATTAAAACGCATCAATATTTTACTTTACTGTAGGCTGTCTGTATAAGGCAGAAATTAGAATCACTTGACAATGTAGAATATTATATATATATTATTATATATATATATTATATATATATTAGATATATAAGATATATATATATATTTTATATACACAGTTGTTAAAGAACTGCCATGTATGAAACAATGATTAGCCTTTTCTGATGCATAACTTTAAGTTTTTGTTCTCTGCATTGTGGTCAAGTTTTGATTTCAGTTAAATTAAAAATTTGACAGTTTGGTTGTTTTTGCAGTTTTTGTTTAAAAGTCTGTAGATGGTAAGTGATTTATTGTTCATCCTGTCCTAATGCAAGCGGCGTTTTTTTAAGTCTGTGCACTACCTGTGTAAAATCTCCCAGTCCATTAAATCGAACGCACCGATCTCCTTCTGTTTTGGAGGTAAGCGCGCATGCGCTCTCGTGTAGTGTATGTGAAATCTCTGGTCATAAGCGGTGCTTTTGAGCTGTACTGTGTTGTTGTAATTCAGCAAAATAACATGAAATACAACTAGTTACTTTCCCTTTGCTTTTAACTGGGGTATTATGCAGCGAGCAGACAGACATTAAACGTAGCGGTGCTGGTCTTAAAGCCTCGAGCTCCGAGGGGAGAGAAGCAAAGCAAGAGCACTCTGGCTCCAGCATAGCAGAACAGTTCAGAAACTATTTGGAATGAGGGGAAAATAACTATATTTATAAACAGATTAAGTCGTACCGGCACAGAATCTCTTAGTGGTAGGCAGTACCGGACCGTACCGGTTCACTTTCACCCCTGGTGCCACCTAATAAGGTAATGTACATTCAAAGTGTTTATTAGAAAGTCTATAGCCTATACTATGCAGTAGTGTTACAGTCATCGTATCATGTTAGGCAAGAGGTGCAGTAACGGGTTGTTATCTTTTACAGGTGCAGTGTTTGCTTTGCCCGCAGCTGCTGACGTATAATAATACGTCATCAATGCTGAGGCATTATAGAGCCAAACACGAGAACACTGAGCCTCGTGCCACCAATCAAGGTCACCATAACATAGATATACATGCAGACTTAGAAAGAATGACGGTTAAATGTTTGAACGTTAAATTGTAGTTACTTTTCTTTATTTATTTTTTTAGGATCCAGGAAGCAAGAGTTTGATGAAGCTCTTGTGGACTTAATAGTGAAGGACTCCCACCCTTTCACTGTATCCAAACGTATACCACCCAGTGTTGAGAATTAAAATAATTAAAATAATTAAAAATTATCTGGAAACCCTGGATTCGGGCTCTGGCTCCTTGCGGCCCAACACCTGCTCTGCCACGTGTGACTTTGTTTTATGAGAGAAATGAGAAAACAAACAGATTGGTTTCAGGAACAGTTTGAGGAATATTTAGAAGGGAAAATATGGACCATTTCTTCTAAAAACATTTATGAAATGTCTGATGAAGCTGTACCTCACCTTGCACCTTGCAATTCATCAGGCTAAAGAACTGGGAGGAGTTGTAAAACGTTCCCTTGCAGCCACTGATTAGCAACCTACTGCTGTCCCAGCCCTTTCTTTTCCTCCCTCCACTAACATTTATTGTATTGCAGTTACTGCATCTGACTCTGAGAATTAACTGATCACGTTCTGGTTGAGCCTGTTTTATCCAGTTGTCCACCACATCTATGGGCTCAGGACCCACTGATGTTGGATGTGTGAACATTGTCCCTGTGGAATTTAAGTACCAGGATGTCTTCCCCATCTGGCGAAACTAGTACCCACACTCTTCTGCTGCACAGGCAGGAATTGAATTGCTGACACCATTGAGGGGCTGTTAAAAGCAGGCGTGTTAGCACCCTGCCAGTCTGCCCGAAACACCCCCATTCTGCCTGTAAAAAGGAAAGTTATAGATAAATGCAGAATGGCTCACGATTTAAGATGAATCAATACCTCTGACAGCTGACTAGCTGAACACTACAGGGATGTCTTCTCTTTCATTTATAAAAATCAGCAACTGAGAGACACCAGGTTGCCTCAAGAAATTTGCCTTATTCCCGGGTCAGGTTCTCAAATCAGGTTCTCAAACAGCAGCTCCAGGACTGAGTGTTGCCAGCTGAGGTGGTTTTCTGATTACAGCCCGAACAGCAACCGCGTGTATTGAAGCTACCAAATCTATTCTTTTACATCTTGCAGAAAAAAGGTTTTGAAGTGAGTAAAAATGAAAACCAGATTGAAGAATGCAGGTTAATTTTAGGAATAGTTATTTCAACAACAGGAACCTATATTTCTTCTACACAAAAATCTGCCATTTTACATCATCCCAAACAAAGCTTTGTTGTCATTTTTGGGTTTGACTGCCTATAGCAGAAACTATGTCCCTAATTACACTGGTTTGACAGCACCACTGAGTCTTTTGGTAAAAGAGCAGGGTATGAGAAATCTTAATGCATCACTGAATTGGAACACAGACGTGACGAATCGTTCATTAAGTTTAAACACCAGCTGTAGTTTGCTGCACAATTGGCTCTTTCAGGATTACTGTCTGCTTTTTATTTAGATGTTTCTGTAACAGCAGTGTTGTTTCAGCAAAAAGGGGGATATAGAGAGGTGATTCAGTATGTTAGCTATATGCTAGATAATATGGAAAAAGACATGTTGATTTGAAACAAGACATGTTGATTTGAAACAATGGTTGAGAAGTGGATTTGTGACTGCAGCACAGAAGTCAATCAAACATGAAAATGAAATGAGATTTGTGGCTCAAGCCTTGTTGTTGCCCAAAAAAAGTAGCAGGTAAGCAGCTTCAATTTAGTAAGTTTTGAAGCTGAGACATTTGAACATCTAAACTTGGAAAAACTCCCCCTGAGGAACTTACTGTGTGGAAGAGAAAAGGAGCAAAAGAAAAAAGATGGTCTTTGGAGAGGCCCGGATGGTAAAGTTGTGATGCCACCAAACATGAGAGAACACATTTCGGAAGAGGCACATGGAACATCGCATGTAGGTATTTCGCAGGTGCTTATCAATCTGGAACAAGGGTGGCACACATATTTGAAAGATATGCTGAGAGATACGATCAAGATCAAGAACTGCTCCATCTGTGGATAATTTAATCCAAAACTTACTGTGCATTCATCTCCAGGTAACTTTTAAAATTACACCCAACCTGGAAAGAGATACTCTGTGGTAATATGTTTAATTAATCATAACATTTCCAGACATGGCTTCCCAGAAAAAGATAAGATCTGATAATGAAAATTATTTCAGGAACAAGGATCTACAACAGGTGGAACAAATGTTGGGACTAAAACATGCTTTCGGTACAGTATATCATTCTCAGTCACAAGATAAGGTTGTAAGAATGAACCAAATATTGAAAACAAAATTGGCTAAAATCTGTACACAGACTAAATTAAATTGGGTGGATGCATTGCCAGGTGCTTTGATGTCTGTCAGGATGTCTGTTGGATAAGAAGTTTTTCTATCTAAGGAAACCCAGCAGATTGCATCCATTCAGTGACTTGCAGCATTCCCTCCTCCTGGATGAGCATGTAGAGACAGTGGACAGTCACTGGCGTTGACTTTGCAGCAATCCCTCATACTGAGCATGCATGTAGCGACAGTGGAGAGGAAAAACTCCCTTTTAACAGGAAGAAACCTCCAGCAGAACCAGGCTCAATATGAGCGGCCATGTGCCACGACCGACTGGGGGTTTGAGAGAACAGAGCAGAGACACAAAGAGAACAAAGAAGGACTGATCCAGGAGTACTTTCTATGGGAAGAAAAAGTAAATGTTAATGGTCCCAATTTCCGCAGCCATCGTCATCTACTCTGGAAAATGACTAAAACATCAGATTCATGCATTAAAAGACATGGAGGAATTGAATTAGATTATGTACTATGCTCGGACACCACATTTCAGTTGGATCTCTGTGCTGTGTTTACATGTGAGGGCAGTGAGCTAGCCTGGACTAAATATAATGTGTGTCTGAGTATCTATCAGAAAGGTGCAGTGGATGGCATGGAGAACATCGGCATGCCGGCATGTGGTTTTGTCATTTGGGACACTAAACAAGGAGAATACTGTCAGATAATCCGTATGCAGAAACATTTACCCAGTGGTACCCACTTACCCAGTTGCACTGTAGGACACTGGGCCTGAGAAGGTTTATATTACTATTGTGGTGGAAATATTTTGTTGGTCCAAATTTATCCTATGGCAGCAGGAAGCTGTGCAATGGTGAGGCCGGTCATTGCTTCTGTGGGGGGAGAAATCACCACATGGAGGGAAGGTGAGGAAGACCTGGTCCTTTGATCTTATGGACAGTTCATTAACTTATATTGATGCAATTGGTGTTCCGCGATGAGTTCCTGACGAGTATAAATTAGTTGATCAAGTGGCAGCTGATTTTGAAAATTTATCGGTAATTTCAGCAGTTTTTCCTGTAACCCCAAATAAAAATGTAGACAGGATCAATTACATGCATTACAATGTCTTAAGGTTGGCAAATCTGACACGAGATGCGCTTATAGGGTTGGCAGAACAGTTGGCTGTGCAGAATAGATTGGCTCTGGACATGTTGTTGGGTGAAAAGGGGTGTGTGTGTGCAATATTTGGTGACATGTGCTGTACCTTTATTTAAATAATACTGCCCCTGATGGTTCAGTGACTCGAGCATTAGAAGGCTTGCGTACGTCAAGTAAGGAAATGCATGAATATTCAGGAATTGACGGGGGACTGGAGGAGTGGTTCACCAACACCTTTGGTAAGTGGAAGAATATAATTATCTCATTGCTAATTTCATTGTCTGTATTTTTTGGTATTCTAGTAACGTGTGGATGTTTTTGTGTGCCATGTATTCACTCACTAAACAGTAAGACTTATAACGTCAACTATTGAAAAAGGGGCACTCACTCATGCACCTCCATATAATATGATGCAAAATGTTGTTGCTGAAGGTTGGGAATTAGTGGCTCACTTGTAATTCATGAATTTCCTTTGTTACTTCGCAGAGTACTAATCTTTTGGTGTGCCTATTTGACCTTCTTATTCTTTCTATTTGTTACTTATCATTCCTACGTCTTTGAATATTGACCTCTTTTGCAGAGGTCAAAAGGGGGAAGTGTTGAGAATTAAAATCATTTACTTTCATACTATTAGTTCAGTTCGCATGTGTAACCATAAAACTGAAATAACATGTATTGTGAGCCTGAGTGGGAGAAGTCAGGGGTCACAGCAGGCTTCAGGCTGGAGCAAGGGTGAACCCCAGGTTAGGATGTTCCCAGCAGCTGTAAGCAGTAAATGCCGGCTGTATGGGCAGTAAAGCAATAAATGTCAGCTGTTGGGTATGGTATAGATAATAAAGTACTCCCATGGGGGTTGGCTAATTTACAGCGCCAACACAGACTTCGTAATTAATTTTTGGAGTGGAGGGTCAGTCAGTAAGCTTTGAAATAAGGGTATAAAATGCTTTAACACTGATTGTAAGACAGACGACTCGGTGATACGGCCTCGCTTTGCTGACCGAGTCTCTCCCAAAGGGCCCTTTGGTAAAATCTTTCTTTCATTGTATCATTCTTTTTTTATTCAATTTTGCATTGGAAATCATTGGACTTATTATTTACCAAATTAAACTTGTGTTAATCTTAATTTCCTGCTCTTCATCTGTCCTTTCTCACGACATCCGGACTGGGGTGTTGAGGCTGTATTATTATATCTGCTGGAATTATTTTACCTCAACACCAGCCAAACAGTTCCTTGTCACACCAGCCTCCTCTGTTCCCAGTGAGTATTTTCCAAAGCTGGAGAAATTGTCTCAAAAAAAAGAAACCGTTTGAGCCCTTCTACTGTGCAGAAATTACTTTTCTTGAATAAAAACACCTGAAGTAACACAAGCACCCTCTTTATTACACCAAGCACAATGTCCAAAAACACTCAGTACACCAAGCAAACTCCCAAAGAAAATATGAATGACAAATCAAAATTTTTCCTTTATTTTGTTTTAGTTATTTATTTAAAATGGGACCGTGGAATTTCATAAAACAAATGAAAATTCAAGTTAAAGAAGCCAGAATTAGCCTAATGGCTATTTTTCATCTGTAATCCCCACATTGTTTTTAAATTATTATTTTTTCATGAGTTATTTACTCAGAATCTTTAATGGGTTACTAGTAATACATATATACAACACGCATATATGCATACATAAGTACTATTATTTACACAAGAGGTGCATCACATTCGCAGGGCTTCATTTGGTCCAACAATCACTACTGCCAGTAGATGTAACCCAAGGGAATTGAATGAAGCTTCGGGTAGTGAACCACTTCATGACGCAATGGTTCAAAATGATTCTATGCTTCTAAAAGCCTCATTTTGACATCACTAGAAAAACCTTTTAAACAAAACTTAAAATTTCCACACTAGCTTCTCAACTAATTTTACAAAAACTACTAACAAAAATTATCACTTACTGAATAGAAAAAAGCAAAAGTTGTACAAAATTACTTTTTCAATTTGAACGAGCCCCCAATTTGTTACGGTCTGGCTTTATGACCACAACAAGTAAAAGGAAGCAACGCATGGAATTAATTAAAAATAAGGTTTATTTAACAGAAAAAAAATCAAACAAAAGCCCTGGCTGGCTGGAGGACCAGGAGAAGAGGAGAGAGAGTTCCAGGAAGTGGTGGATCTTAAAACTCTTCTAGAGACTCTGGCCAGCTGTCTCCACTTCCAATCAGCACCTTTTAGGAGCTCTGCAAAAACCAATGTTAGAAACCCAGAGGACAGGCCTTGGGCCGTAACACTGTCCTCAGGGGGCGGGACTACAGTGATATCATCAACTGACCATGCCAATGTGTTCAGCATGCGTCCACAATGATGCACATGTTTTATGTATACTTTTGCAAGGCAGTATACCTGTGACCAAAACCTCTTATAGTGACTCTGATCCAATAATAATTCTTGCCACATCCACAAAAAAGAAATCAGGATGTTCCCCCAAAACTAAAAATTGTTGACATACAGCAAACATAGTCAGTTAATTTAAAGGCAAAAAATGTTTGACAAATTTTAACAAAATACCAAGCAAAAGGAACCTTGAATGAAAACGCCAAGCAACTCATACCTCTGGCCTCTTAGATTTCTTACTGAGGCGACTGCACACACATGAATGCATTGGCTTGGATCACAAAGGTAAAGGACCCTGAGATGACGAGAAGAACCCTCCCCTTCAAAATGCATTATTGCAACAACAGTTTACATCATGCTTAAGTCTTTCTTTTACATTTCATTAGGAAGGTGGGCAGCAAATCAACGTATGCTGCATAATTTAGTTATTTTATTATTTAATTTTGTTTTCTGCAAACCAGCTGCTGACATTTTCATTTATGTTGTCGAATACAAAAGGAGCAGCATTTTAGTTTTTCAACACCCAATGTACTAAAATAATGTTTTTATCTTTAGGGTTTAAACGCACATACAAAAACTGCTGAAGAACAGTATTGTGGTATAGGTTGTATAATTATTATTTACAACAACAATTAGTTAAGTCAAGTGCCAAAGGAAGGGTGTATTTGCTATGATCAAGCTGTGTTCCAAATCTGATTAAAATAAAAATGTTATATGTTAATCAAGCACTAAACTGTCATTACTTTTGAAATAGAAGTGTGTGTTTTTAATGCAAAGACCTGCTCATTAGGAATGCGAAAAATAAAGCACAACTGAAGCTTGAACAAAGCAGTCAGAATATCAAAAGTCCTTGAATTTAGAATACAGGTAATAAAATCCCTATTTATGTCCTCATCATTTATAAGGTAGGTTAGAACGGATGGTTTATAGTCACTGCACAGGTGGTTTATGGATAGAAGTAGCAGAGCATCTGTTTAAGCTGTGACAAGTGTAAGGCAGCATGCTGCGTAGGACCTTATTGCTTTCAATTTTCCCTTCAAACAGTCGTCTGGACTATTGTAACAAACAGATCAATATGGGTAAATAAAGACGGAATAGCCCGTGGTATTATTCCAGTCAGTCACCAATAACCACTCACAAAAGCAGAACCTGCACAATTTCTGCACCTGTTCACAGTCTGAGTCTATCCATTCTGAACAAAGAACAAATTTGTTCTGTTTTTTTAACTTGAATTAGTCTGTTTTCTTTTTCCGCATGAATGGCTGTGAATATGCAACTATTCTGTAAATTTGCACATTTATGTGTATGTTGCATGTTTCACACAGCCAGTGCAATGAGAACATAATGAGATTTCTGGTTTAGCTAATCGCTTCCTTTTTTTTATGTCAACAAAGGGAAACACATGCAAATCTGTGTTTAAGAAAAAAAGTGGCAGTAATCTCTAGCTTAGGATGCAGATCTTGGGAAAAAACTGGCACAGCTTTATATATGTGAGATGTATTCATTTCCCAAGTTAATTATTGCAGCTCCTAAGACAATGGGATGCCTCGAGCAAGTGAGCAAAAGCTTTTACAAGAATATATATTTTACATTCATATTTTCCCCATTTAAAAGATTTATATTTGGAAGATTATTTCTCACTTTAGAAGTCCTGAACAAAATGCAGAGGAGCATCTAAAAGTTCTGAAACCACAGGCAGTGTAGTTGTTTTGCTTCTCCTCTGCAACACACTAAATTTGAAATTAATGATAAATAAAAAGAGTAAGCTTTTTGTTCATGTTGTCATGTCAGTTTAGACATATAGAAGCTTTTCATCAACTACAGTAATGACAATTTTTGGTAAGTCCACTTCAGTTTTTCATATTGCACCAACGCACAACCAAAATCATCTCAGGAGCTTATTCAAAAAAGCAAACACGGACACATGTCTTCAGTGCCAATTCAACTGACAACAAATATGTCATGCGTTCTTTTGGAGGTCCCTCAGCTTGGCAGGTCTCACAGGATTACAGTCAGAAATATTTTTATGGTGAAACCACAAACAAAAGCACAGCCTTGTCTTTCCCTTTGGTGAACATGCTGCATTTGTACTGGCAGCTGTAAGTCACCTATCTAATTTTCTAGCAGACAAGCACAAGCATGAAAAAGCAGCCGTGGTAAGCTGGCTAGCTGTTGTCTATCTCGAAACACACCACATTGTGTGCTTCCTAGCGAGCCGCTTGCTGGCTCTTCAGATGTTGGGTATGCAAATTCTCCTCAATAACAAGATGGTTATTCGCCATATAACATGGGGTGTTGCTGGAGGGCTGACTGTGGCTTCCATTAAAACAGTGAAAAGTGTTTAGGCAGCTAGTCATATGAAACAATCTGTATTTTTGAGGTAGCTGGTTTGCAGTTTAGCTAAATTTCTTTATTTTTGTCTGTTACTATAATAATAACACTTTTGTGGACATGTCCCCTATGCAATGTTTATTTATTTATTTATTCATTCATTTATTTATTCAGTCAAGTCTTGATAACTGCTATCCAGCAGCCTTTAGGTGCATCCCTTCTATAACACACCTGAATTAAATGACTCAGTTCCCTCATCATTGTTATTCAGCTCTGCAGAGGCCTGGTAACCTACTTGAATCACATTCATTTAATTCAGGTGTGTTGAAGGATTGTTTTGCTTTTAAGGAATGGACCTGGGCACCCTTTGGTAATTACATGAAATAAGGAGTCTTTCAGTTTTATATTTACTCATTAATATACCAATCAAATAACACTGCACGATCATAGTATTCATACTTTATGTCCCTCTCCGCTCTTGTCACCGCTCCTCACCTTGCATTATTGTGTCCAGCCCAGTTTGTTCAGAAGTGAAGAACACTTTGCATTCTATCATATTTTGACATAAAATGTCAGTATTCCATATTGCTTCTGTACTGTCAGCACCCAATCCATGCAAGTTTATCAGTTTGATTTTAATCTCATGCTAAAGATTTTAAAGAGCTGGAACCCATAGAATCCACACTCGCTCAGTGACGTATTTGAAATTACAAGACATAAGAACTAAGTATGTGGATCAGTTATGGTTTTGCATAAATGAGTAGAGGTTCCCTACTATATACGGAAGAAGCAAAAAGAGCAGCATCTGAATTATAAGTTTGATTGAATTTTTAATTGTTTTCATGAATCAGAGAAGCACAGACTCAGGTTAAGAGTTCATAGTAAATGTGTTGAGATGTTTGAGCGAGTTAGGTTTTCCAATCGCGATGGAGAAAATAGCAAATTTTGAAAAGCAATACTTTCAGGTAATACAAAAAGCTACACTCACCACCACTATCAGCAGTAAGAATAACAGCATTTTTTCATTGCCGCAGTCACACTGCATTTTGCAAGCGCATGCTGAATTGTAAAGGCAGGACAACATGACAAAGCGCATAAGAGATGAAAGTAATATCGAGTTTCTAAAAATCTTTGTTTTTCCTCACACTTTTTTTTCCCTCTTTGCTTTAATTTCCAAAGGAACTTGAGATTCAGTAAACAAGTGCTGTCAGCAAATAAAGCAAACAAATTACAGTCAATTCTTATTTTAAAAAAACAGTGATGAATGATTATGTGCCCTGAAAATGCTGTAAACCTTTTATTTTATGCGCTGTTGTTGCAAACTATTTTAAGTTGCTCACTCTAAAACTATGCTGCAGTCATATTTCACAGGCAGTGTTACATTCCACAATACATCAGCTTTGTTAAAGGGAAGCGAATGACTCTTCGCAGCAGTCAAATTAACAATGCAAATAGACTTCTTTCTTCTTAGGACGAGGATCCGTTGAAGGATGTATTTAAAGTGTGGACAGTGTTCAGATAATTAGCTGCTATTTAGTCAGAAAATCCAATTAAGGGGAATCTATAACCCCTGTTCATAGCTTTTTACTGTTCTCCCTTCTTTAACTGCCATAGATCCAAAGGATATGACAAGGGGTCAAAAATAGCTAATGGGCAGAAGCAGTAAAAGTTGAACACGAGAGCCTGTGATCTTTCACATATGGCATTAAGCAACAACCTGTGTTGTATTTTAAGCACTCTCAATCAATAGATGCCCCAAGTCTAATCTCATCCGTCTGTTTCCAACAGACATCAGTACTGAAAGCACACTCCGTTATGCGTTTGGATTACACGGCATTAAACATCTGTGTCTCTTAAACGCTGCTGTTTACTGCCTCAGAAGTATCTCAATTACAGCCGATGCTATCAGCTCCTAACGCGATGTAGGTTGCGGGGCATTTGTTAAATGGGGCTTTGTCATAGTGTTTCAGGGTTAATGTGAAGTGTGAGCTAATCCACTGGCCACTCAATAGCTTTAACAGTGCATGAAATCTGTTTTGTTGGTAAACCCTGTGCTTCAGGCCATATCTGAAATTGATCACTGTTCCCTCTCATCATGGGGCTTTGGAGGGACAATCGACAGACAAGAAGGGAGGAACAGAAGAGGATTTTGTAAGACATTAGGAAGTGGGAGAAAACATTAAAAACTCTGCCATAAAATACTGTCTGTCATGGTAAATTTATTTGCTTTGACCCACATGCAGATAACACTCAGGAGACAGGAAAAGGTTCAACAGTTTATTTTCCTTTAACAGAAAACTTCAGGTATCGGACCCAGGACTGGAAGCACACCAGCTGTATGGAGAGGGAGAACAGGTAAGTGGATGAGGGGTTCAGGGGTGAATTTAGAAATTTGAAGATCTTGTTTGCTTACGGAGTGGAGCTGAAGGAAGTCTTCAGAGGGGGGAAAGATGAAGCAGAGCCTGGGAGGTTGGTGGATGTCTGTTGTGCAGGTAGGACTTGAAATCTTCAGATGAATGGTTTGGAGGAACACAAGCTTTGATTGCCTTTCCAGGATAGATGACGCCAGAGTGAGGTGAGTGCACTTGGTGGTGGATTCTGTACTCACATTGGAGGGTGGACTACGTTCGCTTGCAGGTTGTTTGGAGGTTTGGAGCTTGGAGTCAGCCATCTGGAGCTTAGTAAGCGAGGGAAGTTGAAGTCAGGAATACTTGGGATCTTGCCAGAGGACCGACACCGAGCCTGGAGGTCAGGAAGACTGCTATTGGCAAACACTCAGGCAACGAAGTGCCGACTGCTCGCTCCTTTTAAACCTCAGGACCTGATTGATGATGAGCGACACCTGTTGCACACCTCCACAAGGATTTAAGTCTTAACATTTTGGCACTGTAACACATTAATGTGCTTTGATCCTAACCATTCAATTCCAGCTCTGCTTGCATGTTTAGGGTTGCTGTCAGCTGGAAGGTGAACCTCCGCCCCCAGTCTAAAGTCTTTAGCAGCCTCTAACAGATTGTCTTACAGGACTTCCCTGTATTTAGCTCCATCCACTACCTCATCAATTCTGAGTGTTTTTCCTGCTAGAAAAAAGTATTTCCACAACATGATGTTACACGTGTGTTACCCTGGGGAGTGTTGAGAGGGATGTAGTGTGTTGGTTTTCCATCACACATAGTATTTATTTTGCTTGTAGGCCAGAAAGTTCAACTTTGGTCTGATCTGATTCAAGCATCTTCTTCCACATTTTATTGTGTCCCATACAAGGTGAACTGCAAACTGGACTTCTTATGGATTTCTTTCAACACCACTTTGTTCTTGTCACTATTCTACATAAGGCCAAATTTGTAGAGTGTGCGACTAAAGATTGTCCTTCCAACAGATTACCTCACCAGAGTTTTTCAGCTGAGGGATTGAACGGGTGCTCTGTGAGGTCATTTAAACTTATGATACTGGTTTATAACATAATATCACGACCAGAGACAGAGAACCCAAATTCAGCCAAACACAAAGTGATAAGTAAAAAGGTTTATTCAGAAACTCAGGATCAGAGAGCAGAAGAACAGCAGTCAGCTTCCAGGAACCACTGAGAACAGAGAGACTAGTTAGTGGCTGAATAAAACTCAGGATTTGCAAGGAGTTAGATAAAGCCACTAACCTTCTCAGTCTGGTGATGAGGCACAGAATCCAGAGGAGGAAGAGATCCAGACAGTTAATGAGACGGGACACCACATAGGGCTTGATCCGGGACACGTGGAAGGTAGGGTGAACTCTCATGGCACGAGGCAGAAGTAAACGAACAGCCACAGGATTGAGGATCTTGTATATGGGAAAGGGTCCCACAAAACGAGGTGCCAGCTTACGAGAGTCAACCAGAAGCGGGAGGTCCTTGGTGGATAGCCAAACCTTCTGTCCCACCTGATAGCTTGGAGCAGGGATTTTCCGACGATTTGCTGTGCGAGCCTGCACCTCCAACATTCTGATCATAGACCTTCTTGCCTTCCTCCAGATGCGCTGACATCTTAGGGCCGCGGCCTGAGCAGAAGGAACCTCAGCCTCTTTCTCCTGGACTGTGAACAAGGGTGGTTGAAAACCAAACACAACTTGGAAAGGGGATAACCCCGTGGCACTAGCCGGGAGGGTGTTGACAGCATATTCAACCCAGGGTAAATTTTGAGACCATTTGGTTGCGTCTGACTCACAGTGCGCGAAGTTTGGTCTCCACCTCCTGGTTGGCCCTCTAAGTCTGTCCATCCGACTGTGGGTGAAATCCTGAGGACAAACTAACAGTAATCCCCAGCAAGGAACAAAACTCTTTCCAAAAACGTGACACAAATTGGGGCCCTCTGTCTGAGACAATGTCTGTGGGTATGCCGTGAAGGCAAAAAACTTCACGTGCCAGAATGTCCCCCATTTCCTTGGCTGAGGGCAACTTCTTGAGAGGGACTAGGTGAACCATCTTAGAAAATCTGTCGATGATAGTTAACAGAACTGTGAAGCCATTAGAAACTGGCAAACCTGTGACGAAGTCCATGGTTATGTGTGACCAGGGACGAGGAGGAATGGGTTGGGGATGTAAGAGTCCAGCAGGAGGGTGATGAGAAGACTTGGCTTGGGAACATTGAGTACAGGCCGTGACGTAATCTGTGACATCTTTGACAAGAGATGGCCACCAAAACTGAGTTCGGACCATCTGCAACGTCCTGCTGATACCAGGATGACAGAACAGACGTGAATTATGGCATGAATTCAGTACCTTGGGTACGAGGCGCTCCGGAACAAAACACCGGTCAGGTGGGCATGAAGTTGGAATAGGGAGGTCTTTGGTGGCATCTCTAACCTCTCCCTCCAACTCCAACATGGTGACAGAGAGTCTCACTGATTCCGGAAGAATAAACTCATCCTCCCCAGAGGTCTGTGACTCGGAGGGTTCCTGTATTCTGGACAGGGCGTCTGGTTTGCCATTTTTACTCCAGGTCTGAAAGACAAAGAGAAGTTGAATCTTCCAAAAAATAAAGCCCACCTTGCCTGCCTGGGATTAAGGCGCTTCGCTGATCTCAGGTACTCCAGGTTCTTATGATCTATCCATACAAGAAACGGTCCCTTAGCCCCCTCTAGCCAATGCCTCCACTCCTCGAGAGCCAACTTCACTGCCAACAGTTCTCGGTCCCCCAGATCATAATTGCGCTCTGCTTGGGACAAACTCCTAGAAAAAAAGGCACATGGGTGAATATGGTCATCAGTATTTCTTTGGCTTAGGACAGCTCCAACCCCTGTGTTTGAGGCGTCAACCTCCACAATGAACTGTTTATCGGGGTCAGGGGACCGTAGAACAGGAGCAGACGTAAATAATCCTTTGAGCTTGACAAATGCTCTTTCTGCCGTCTCATTCCAAACAAACCTTGTTTTAGATGATGTGAAAGCATTAAGAGGGGCTGCTACGAGGCTATAATTCCTGATGAACCGTCTGTAAAAATTAGTAAACCACAGAAACCTTTGAAGCCGTTTGCGGTCGGTAGGAGAAGGCCATTCCAAGACCGCCTTGACTTTGGAGGGGTCCACTACGACTTGATCTGGAGAAATGATGAATCCAAGGAATGAGGTGGTAGTGGTATGAAACTCACACTTTTCAGCTTTGACAAACAGATGATTTTGAAGAAGACGGAGGAGGACAGCCCGGACATGATTTCTGTTGGTTTCCAGATCCTGGGAATAAATCAGAATGTCATCAAGGTATACAAAAACAAATTGTCCCACCATGTCCCTCAGGACATCATTCACCAATGCCTGAAAAACTGCAGGGGCATTGGTTAAACCAAAAGGCATTACACAGTACTCTTAGTGACCAGTGGGAGTGTTAAATGCTGTCTTCCATTCATCCCCCTCCTTGATACGAACAAGGTGGTAAGCGTTTCTCAAATCCAACTTAGAGAAGATCTTGGCGCCCTGAATCTGGTCGAAAGCAGTGTTTATAAGTGGTAGAGGGTATCGGTTCTTGACGGTAATGTCGTTTAAACCCCTGTAGTCTATACATGGTCTCAAAGAACCATCCTTCTTTCCCACAAAGAAGAAGCCTGCCCCTGCTGGAGAAGAAGAAGGTCTGATAACACCAGCTTTTAGTGACTCATCAACATACTTCCTCATGGCTTGGTTCTCTGGTCCCGACAATGAATACAATCGACCCCTAGGGGGAGAAGTGCCTGGTAGGAGCTCAATGGCACAGTCATAGGGTCTATGAGGTGGAAGTGCCGTAGCCCTGGACTTGTTGAAAAACCTCTTAAGTGCATGATATTCGGGTGGTACCTTAGACAGATCAGGATATGTCTCCTCAATGTCATTCTCCGGAAAAATATCTGTAGAGGCAGAAGACAGACAAGTGGCCGAGCAGGACTTAGCCCAGCCCAAAATCTCTTTGGCTTGCCAGTCAATATGGGGGTTGTGCTTTTGTAACCAGGAGGGCCCTAAAACAATGGGTAGTTTAGGAGAGTTGATGATCCTGAATGTGACCTCGTCCTGATGATTGCCCCCAGTGTGAGTTTTATTACCTCCGTCTTGTAGTATGAACTGTTGATACTATGACCATCCAATGCCAGGACATTACGGGTGTCAGACGTGGGAAGGAGCTTGATGTCATGGTCCCTGGCGAACGACTCATCCATAAACTTCGTGTCCACCCCCGAGTCAATGAACACTGACACCTGATGAGAAGTAGAAGACACTTGAATGGTTGCAGGAAATGAGCATGATGAGACAGACAGTTGACTTCGGCTCAGTAGAGTTCTCCTCACCTCTACTGAGCCTGGGCTTTTAACGGACACTTGAATGCAACATGACCCTGTCCACCACAATAAAAACACAAGTTATTCTTCCTTCGTCGATCTCGCTCCCCCGCAGAAATCTTTGAACGACCCAACTGCATGGTCTCCGGGTCACAACGGTGATCAGAAGGGGGTGGAAGACCCTTGGTTTCTAGGTGGGGAACAGGACTGTGAGCTGAAGAGGATTTAACCCCCCTATGAAGCCTCTCCCTCCCCCTTTCTGTGAGCCGCAAATCGATGCGGGTTGCCAGGTCCTCAAGTTGGTGAAGGGAGGCAGGGTAGTCCCGAGTAGCTAGTTCATCCTTGATGTTCTCATTCAGACTTGCATGAAAGCATCCATTTTAGTATGCTCATTCCAAAGACTGTCTGCTGCCAGTAAATGAAAGTCAATGATATAAGATGTAACACTTCTCTCTCCCTGTTTAATGGAGAGTAAACCTCTGGCAGCTTCACGACTAGGAAGAACTGGATCAAAAACCCTGATGAGCTCTTTGGAGAATGCAGAATAAGAAGCACATGTGATCGAACCATTTTGCCACTCAGCAGTGCCCCATTGCTTAGCCTTTCCAGAGAGCAGGGAAATAACAAACGCCACCTTAGAGCGCTCAGAAGGGAACGAAGAAGGCTGAAGCTCAAAATGAATCTCACATTGAGTAAGAAAAGCACGGCACTGGTCAGGATCTCCCCTAAACAGCTCAGGAGGCGTGAGTCTAGGTTCTCTTACCATAGCGGAAAGATCATGAACTCTGGGGGAAACAGGCTGTGAGGAAGCTGGCGTGGAAGCAGGAGTCATGGAGCGCAGCACAGAAATAATTTCCCCCATGCCGGAGTTTAGACGGGCAATAGAGTGATCAACATTAGTACGCTACTGCTGTGTTGGCGATGGGTCCATCTTTTAGCCAGATTTTACTATCACGACCAGAGACAGAGAACCCAAATTCAGCCAAACACAAAGTGATAAGTAAAAAGGTTTATTCAGAAACTCAGGATCAGAAAGCAGAAGAACAGCAGTCAGCTTCCAGGAACCACTGAGAACAGAGAGACTAGTTAGTGGCTGAATAAAACTCAGGATTTGCAAGGAGTTAGATAAAGCCACTAACCTTCTCAGTCTGGTGATGAGCCACAGAATCCAGAGGAGGAAGAGATCCAGACAGTTAATGAGGAAGCGTCCAACAGACTGAAGTCGGATTGCCGACTGATCCAAATCCTCCAGGGAACCAGCTGATGCTGTGACAGGAACACAGAGAGCTGTGATTGTCCTCTTGACAATAAATCCAGGCAGACTAGAGAGCCAGGCGGGCTCAGGCTGAATAAACCAGTGGCTAGGCTGAGACGTAAATCCAGGGACAGAAACAAGGTCGAATTCCAGGGCTAGAGGCGTCAGACAAGGGGCAGGCAGAGACATAAAACCAGGGGCAGAAAACAGAGTCGAAATCCAATCCGTCAGACAAGGAGCAGGCAAGAGGGAATAATCCATAAGGCAAGGCAAGGTCATGGAACGAGATCAGTCAGGAAGGAACGCTGGATAACTACTCACAAATGTTTTCGAAAATCTGGCACCGTCTGCCTGTCAGAGGGCTGTATATAACTGCAGTTCCACAGGTGTGTGGCATGAGGGTGATTGCGCAGCAGCAGACAGGTGAAGCAGATGAGTTGATTGCATGAGTGAGAGCAGAGCAGGCAGACGGGCCAGAATCATAACACATAACTCTGTTTCAAACCTTACCAAAGCTTTATCCCTGACCTGTCTGCCATGTTCCTTGGTTTTCATGAAGCTGTTTGTTTACCAATTTTCACAAAAAAATCCCAGAGGCCTTCACAGAACAGCTGTACATATATTGAGAACATATAACACAAAGTTGTACTACTTAGATAACTTCTGACTGCAACTTCTTGCTGTGTTTTGTGGGTTATCTGAAAAAAGGGGAGTAATACTGATGTATGCTACGCTTTTCAGATTTTTCAGATGACATTTGCAAGGCATTATATCACAATAATGAGCAATGGCCTAATACGGCCAATTGCATAACCTGTAAATCACTCTTGCTAGCTAAACATGGATGTTCCTAAACTAGGCACTGATATCTAAAACTGGCAGCTCTGCAGGGCAAACATCCTATCCAACAGTTTTGTTAAAGCAACAATGTGTAAGCTTGGTGTTATTTTAAAACTGTTTCTACATTTCAGCCAAAATTGTATAACAAACACACGGCGTGGTGGGGGAAAATATTGAAACAGATGTTTGATTTCAACTACGATCCAAGTTGTCATATTCAATGCTGTTGACGTGCGAGTTCTGGCATCCATACAATGTTGATTTAAAGGTTTTCAGAATTCTGTAGACGTATGCATAGAGTTTATATGTTTTTTCCACTCAAAAAGCAGTAAACTGTGGCAGAAAGCCACGATTGTTTCCAAAACAGCATCATAAATGGCAAAAAAGAGCAGAGTGTAGGTTTATGTGAATGTTTGCCCTCTCCATCATGGTTTTAGGGTAGTGGAAGAACAGTCAATAAGCTGAGCATGAACAAATTGCTAGATCTGAATTTGTTTCACCTACATCAAGTTGAACTCATCAACTGGAAAAAGATGGAATAATAGTATTTGGGGCAAAAATTATAAATTAGCAGTTACTAGGATACACCACATTTGTGGTATCAAGAACCTGTTCTTTGCCTGTTTGAGTACCTTGTTTTGCTTTCTGTTTTTATTCACACACAGCGTTTGTTTGTTACACCAATCATTCCCGCTGGCATTCAATTTGAAATTTTGCCAGTGGCCACCGAGGCAAATCCAACAGATGTTTCCAAGGCCAGCAGACTGAAACAAGTAAACACTCATTTCATTGTTTTGTGATATTTTTGGCAGCTGTCAGGACTTTTAATGCCCTCTGTTTAAAGCTGTGCCTTTAGAAAACTTTTCTCACCTCGAGTGAAGTGGCAGAGTGAAAAAAGTTTCAGAGCTGGGTTACATGTATGTGTGCACTCTCAGGGAAAAAAAGCAGGCAACCTCCTAAGTGACTGACAACTGAAGGGTCTACATCAGATTTTAAAGATCTGCCTGTCTGCAGCATTTTTCTCCACAAGTCTGTCCTCTCATCTGTAATCGGCCATGTTTCTGACTATGATCAATCAGTGTCACCGTCTTCCCCCGTGAATCTCTGCACCTCTCTACTATAAAACTCTATGTTGTGATCAGTGGCAGCCTCTAAGCGGGTTGGTATATTTGTGGGGAGGGGGAGAAGCTGCATGAATCTGTGACACATGAAAAGTGCCTCAGCTCTGATCCGTTTTCTGCAAAGAATCATTAGCTACAGAAAATGCAGCTGAATCGGTATAATCTATCTCCCTTGCTGGATTTTTCCTCAGAGCAGGAGGAGAGGCAGAGAGACGTCTTCCTTTACCGTCTCACACTTTCCATTACCGGTTTATTTATTTCATTCTTTAATGAGCTGACCTTAACGAGCACTGACAGCATGTCTGCCGTCTGGGCCATCTCATCACTGTCACCGTGACGACCTCCTCCCAAGTGACAAACTTTGTGTCTAAATGGGGATGTGAGAGGCTGTTTGGCTATGTTTAACTAGCAGGGCAACTACACAGACAGCCTTACCTCAGAGGCTGACTTCACATTTTCAGTTCTGCCTCTCATTTGCTCTTATTTTTTTTCCTTAGTGGTTGATTGTGGAAAGATTTTGAGTATGTGATGCAAGCCATGTTGTCAAGCTGTCGGTTTCTCTGTTTGACACGCTCTCAGAAGTGGAGTTGGTGCCATGAAAAGGGAGGAGTGCTGCTGTGATGTTGCAGACAATCGCTCTGTTTGAGATCATCGTGTCACCCATCCTGCTGCTTGTAAAGACGATGTGACCTGTCTCTGCTTCCTCTGAGACACATTGGACTTGATATGTGCAGCTCCGCCTCTTTCCCAATCGACAATCATGTTGAAGCACAGGAGAGAATTGGTATTTTTTTATATGGAAATAAATTCTTGAAATAGCCTTTTTTTGTCTTTAGGTTTCCTAAATCTGAACATTGTGATCAACTGTTTGTGTCAGAGTTACCTTTAAACAGAGAACTGATGATGCCTCTCTGCAGAAAAAAAAATTATTAATTGTGTAAACAGACATTGGACTGAATTTTTTTAATCCTCCGCAAACTATGATGGTGAACGATGAACAATTTATCTCATTGAATTTATTTCCTTCACATTACTCAATGATGCTATCAGTTTTTAGGTTTTGCATCTGTTTTGGGTGAAGCTCTCTCCTGAGTACATACGCACAATACACATGTTTTCCTCCTGTCAGCATTTCCATCCCTAAACATCCCTAAACATGCTTTGAATGACTAATAAGAAGTTTGTTTGTGGAATATCTAACATGAGGCTGTGTGTTTGCTGATGAAACATTTTTTTTAGCAGCAAAAGCTGAAGACTGTCATTTTTTATCTACAGCTGTAGAACTGAATGTAAGAAATGGTTAGGCATTTCTAAATGCTAAAAATTCTCTCTCTCCGAAAGTTTTTTTAACTGTGTTCATTCTGCTGAAATGTATTTCTCATTATACTGTAGTTGGGGGCCTTGCGAAAGGATTAGAACAATTTTAATAATTAAGATGTTTTGCATCAAGGCAAAGTGAAGGCACTGATATGAATAGCATTTAGGTTGTAAAGTACAACATTTCCTACAGAAGCCAACTAACTCAGTACTGGGCTAGAATCCAACAGAATATCTGTCTCAAAAGTTGCATGATCCACTTTCCAAAATTTCATGCCGTAAATTGTCTGCCTCAACTGGACACAACCAGTGTACTAACCTAACAAAGTTAGGTTACAGATTTCTCCATAATGGATTTTTCCATAAAGTTACAGATTTCTCCATGATGGCCAATTTTTTAATGTGTAATTCAGGTTTTCAAGTGCACTCCTGATTAAAATAAAAAAGTGTTTTAATATTACTCTGGTGGATCATAACCAGGTTATGAGATGAGTTTCAAAATGCAAAAGAAAAAACAGGAGCTGGAGACAAAAAAAGATTGTTTGGTTTATTGAAACATGCATTTAAAGTCAAAAAGGCTATTCATCAGGTGATCAAAAGACCAGTAGTCAGAAAAGGAACTAAAAGTTTAATAAAGGGATTCAGTAGTAGGTAGCCCCAAATTCCTGTTGATCACATCAAAAATTAGTTTAGACGGTATTGATGAAAGTGTTTCCAGTAGGCTGGTGGGAACATGTGGTGAAGATGGCTTTAAGGAGGCATACACAGTGTGGAACCAATGGCCATTTTTGTAAACCTTCACTGTGATACATTTCCAAATGTTTTCAATACAATTTAAATCAGGGGGAAATTCAGAAGAGGGATTTTACTCTCCTGGAAGAATTATTTCGTCAGATGGACATTGTGAACTGTAGTGCTGTCCTATTGACAGAACCAGGCATCACCACACAGCTGAGGGCCTTAAATAAGGAGGAGTGCCCATTGCAAAATCTCCACATAGCCAGTTGTGGTGTGATGCCCATTCCATTGTTCCATCAAATGAAAAAGCTCCCAGGTTATATCCAAGCCTCCTCCACTGTGCCATGTAGAAAATATCGCCAGTGGAAGCTCCATTTCATGGCAGTAACATTGGAAGAAGCGTTAAACTTTCATCCTCGGATCAATATGTATTAAAAACTAAATATGAAATCAACATACATGTTTCTGATGAGGTAACAAGCTTTAAATTTGACACTTTTCACGTCAGCACCCATGCAATGTACAAATGGGGGGCATATCCTAACCCACCATTGATCCCGTATGCATGCACTATTCAGAATGGAGCATATCAACAGTGAATCAAACTGTACAACAACATAAAAAAGACTTGATGTTCCCTAATGTCCCTGCCAGTTTTGACTGGTGGAGGCTCAATGTTTAATAGAGATTAATGACAATAAAATAAAGTTTCAGGTGGATTATTTGTTAAACTGTAGGTCAGGTGAACACCAACACCATTACACACTGGAAGCAACTAGCAGCCTTTTATATCCAGTATAGCCTGAGTGATTCAACGGAAGAAACCATGAAAGAGGGTAATTAGAAAACAAGAAATAACCAATATTTACACAAATCTAACACTGAAAACAATAAATAGTACCCAATAAATATTTACATAAATACAAATTATTTCATCAAAACAAATCTAAGCTCAAAAGAATAAGTCAAATTTAGCATATTTCTTCTAAGCACTACCCTCTTAATCTAATTGGTTTGCTCCAAGAGCTTTCAATCAGCACCTGGAGCATGTCTCTCTCATTTGCTGCCCCACCCTGCTGAGGAGATAAACCGGGAGGCGGTGAGTGCTTGTTCCACTAAACCAGTACCTTGTTAAACTAATAAGTCAAACCAGTAGAAATTTAGGGAAAGACAAATTGACATTTATAACTGCAATCTCTTTATACAGGAAGGATTGCCAGGCCCTCTGTTTCATATTTTATTAAGTAATGGAAACCCCTGGTTTCCATTACAGTCCCCTTCACTTCCTCACATGTAGACCCATATAACACGTGTTTTTCAAAAAACCAGAATATATGCCAAGAAAGCATCATAATATTTACCATTGTTCAATAGCTGGTATTTCAATGGCTTTGTGGGGGTGTCTGAGTAAAATGTGAACTCAACATGTATTGACCTTAGGTTAATTTGTGCTTATAGATTTCTACATTAGTGAGTGTGTGTATGTGCGTCTTTCTCTCAATGTTGGATACTTGTTATGCCCTGAAGAACCATTCAGAGAGTTGTCGGTTTGGATGAACATCTGTTTGTGTGACCCTGTACAGAATAAAGCTGATAAAGAAGGTGTATGAATGGTTCTGATTTCATACCTGCCAGTGTATAATTACACGTATATGTATATATTTTGTTTTAATTTTCCTTTTTGTTTAGCTGAAGAGTAGTTGCTGTAACTACAGCTGCTTTTCTGTGTGCCCTTGTCAGCAAAAGTTCTGGAGTGGATTAGTTTTGATCCCCTGTTATTATAGCCACAATAGTTTCATTAAATGCCTCAGCATATTGTGGCAAAAATGTGTTTTCTTTTTAATGAAACCAGAGAGGATATGCCAGGAGGGTAAAATGAAGAGAACCTGAAATTAGGGCAAGTCAGCACGTCTTAGCCTAGTAACATGCTTACCAGGTTTATTATGGCCAACATACCATCTGTAAGGTATTATTAGGGATTAATTAAACCAAAAGAATAGCAAAATGAAGACCATAAATATATTCAAATGGCTATTATGTCCTCGTCCTCGTCGTCTTTCGCTTTATCCGAGACCAGGTCGCGGGGGCAGCAGACTCAGCAGAGACACCCAGAGGCCAGCCGAGAGACATAGTCCCTCCAGCGTGTCCTGGGCCGTCCCCTGGGCCTCCTACCGGTGGGACGTGCCTGGAACACCTCCCGAGGAAGGCGTCCAGGAGGCATCCGATATAGATGCCCGAGCCACCTCAACTGGCTCCTCTCGATGTGGAGGAGCAGGGGCTCTACTCCGAGCCCCTCCCGAATGGCCGAGCTCCTCACCCCATCTCTAAGGGAGTGCCCGGCCACCTTACGGAGGAAGCTCATTTCAGCCGCTTGTATCCGGGATCTCGTTCTTTCGGTCATGACCCAAAGTTCATGGCCTTAGGTGAGGGTAGGAACGTAGACCGACCGGTAAATCGAGAGCTTCGCTTTTCGGCTCAGCTCTCTCTTCACCACAACGGACTGGCACAGTGCCCTCATTACTGCGGCAGCCGCACCGATCCGTCTGTCGATCTCCCGCTCCATTCTTCCCTCACTCGTGAACAAGACCCTTGTTATTATGCTATTATGTTTAAGAGCATAATAACTTTAGTGTACTCTGAGTCAATAGCCTTACTCTAAATTGTGTTTCTGTATAAACTTTTATTTTTTAACTAAACCCCCCATAAAGTCAGTCTGTAAGGGGGCATACAGTAAGTTTTAACAAAATTCAAAACAAAAGACACAAAAGTCAAGCAATTTCCAATTGCTTGATTTTTTTTCTGTAAAATAATTGTGTTGTATCAGTTTTAAACCTCTACAGCTTATATCTTGGAGGTGTTTAAACTCCTCCATCACCTTCACTTCTTCATCCATGACGGAATTAGTGTTTAACCTATTCATGTTTCTCCTGAAATCTACAGTTATCTCAGTTGTTTAGTTCACATTCAAGATGAGATTGCTCCCACATTTCACAAAGTGGTCCGCCTGATCTCCTTCCTCAGTTTCTTGTCCATCTCTGATACACAAGACATCTGCAGAGTCATTTGAGTATTTCTGCAGATGGTAGTGTGAAAGGATAGTAAGAAAAAGGATAGTAAGAGTAGTCTCCTGTGGTGGTCCTACACACAACCTTTTAGTTTCCCAAACTGTGGTCTGTCTGTCAGGTAGTCATTAATTCAGGCGATTGTTGAGGCATTCACCTGTATCTTCTAGGGTTTCTGACAATAAAAGAGGCTGAACTTTGGTAACTGCAATAGAGAAATCAGGGGCCTGATCTGCACAATGCTGCTTTGTCCAGAGAAGCTAAGATACGCGGCATTGCTGTTTAATTCTCCTTTGGAACATGCAATAGCTAAAACTCTGTGTTTTAATTCCAGCAGAGAGCTCTGTCTCTCCTCTCTACTTTTCTTACTTACGAGAGACTGTGGAAGTCTAAACAAGACACCGGTCAACACCACTGCAGTGAGGAAGTTACCCACTCAGTGCCTGTGAACATTATTTACATGTATGGCCCTGTTTTGGACCGGGCAGTGGACATGAAATTACTTGGATAGAAGATTTCAGGAAAATAAACGGGGAAACGTTCTGACTAGATAGCAGAAACATTGTTTTTGGTTCAGAGAGGGAGAGAGGAAAAGATTTACTGACAAAAGTCAATTCTGTCAACATACTAATACTGTTATATGCCAAACATGCCACAGTGTGGCATATAACAGTATTAGAAAGTGAAAATATTAGTAGGTCTACTAATATAGAGACAATGCTCACATTCTTTGCATGCTCTTGTTAAAAATACACATTTTTTTTTTACATTAGAAAAAATTTTATACATCAGATATTTACATAAAGTGTTTAAATGGATACCATTTTTTTCTCACTGTCTTCCATAGAATCGGGTTGAATCTTTTCCCACAATCTAAATACCAGAATAGTTAGAGAGAAAATATTTTTGATTTTTTAATTACTTTTTTTTAGTCACGGGTTTACATGCCAATAGAATTTAAAACAGTTTTCTTTTAAACTATATCAACTGGGTGACGAATACACCTTACCACCAATGAGGTTGTGAATTGGCGCTACTTAAATAAACTGAATTAAATTAAATTGAATTGAAACACTGGGTCAATGTTTTGAGTATCCTTCCACACCGTTTTCTCAAAGAGCTTTAAAGTTTGGCCCATTCCTCCTGAAAGAACTGGTGTGATTGAGTCAGGTTTGTAGGCCAACTGTCTTCCTTCAAATTTTGAAAGAAAATATATAGATCTAGGACTTGTGATAGCCAATCCAAAAAATTGTCCCTGTTGTCCATAAGCTACCTTGTAACAGATTTGACTGTATGCGTTGGGTCATTGTCTATTTAGAAGGCCAATGTGCACACAAGCTTAACTTCTGTCGATGTCTTGAGGTGTTGCTTTAACATTTCCACATGACTTTCTCTCCCCATGATGCCATCTGTTTTGTGAAGTGTAGCATTCTCTTCCACAGCAAAGCAAAACACCCACTCAACATGATGCTGCCACTCCCATACTTCACAGTTCAGATAGTGTTCTGAGGCTTGCAAGCTTCCTCTTTTGCTGATGTGAGACTTATTGTCACATTTAAAAGGTGGGCTTAGCAGCAGAAAGCTAATAAATAAGGCAGTACACTTACTTCATTAGATCTAAAAACTATCAAATAAATAACTGAATGAAGGCACTGCAATAACAGGAAAATGTGGAATTACAAATTCCGAGCTAATCATTTGTCCTGCTGATATGACCTAGAAGGGACAAAATGGAACAAAATAATCAGATAAAGAGCAATTATGGGCCTGAGACTAAAAACGAGTGAGCTATAGACTAATCAAGGGTAGGTAGGATGATTAGTATATTAACGGGAAGTTAACATAATGAGATGCAAAAGTCTTAATTCAATGTTATAACATGGACCTAAGTGGAACTCACTGGAATAAAAAGGCACCATATCGGACATGTGTCAATACACTTACTTACTCCTGCCAATTGGCTAAGGCTTCCAAAACTCCACACTTAAATTAGCATACTAGCAAAACATTACAGCAATTCCACACAATCATTTTATAATGTTGAATTTAAATGTACAACACAACAAGTTACAGGTGCATTAATAATTCAGACAAACTACTTAAACAGCCTGCATTATTTATTTGATGTTTTGGACAAAAAAAAATCCTTGTAAAACGAAAAGCAAATGTTGCAGCACCAAATGTGTCTCACAGTCTTTCCTCTTTGATGGTAAATAGGGATTCGTTTCTGATGACAGGAAAAATGGATAGTGGTGGGCTACTTTGAGTGTATAACTTGGCTCACTTTCTCTCTGGTGACACATTTATGCCACACTTGCGAAACTGTGCCTTGCTTGTGACATAATGACAGTAATGCTTGTCATTTTCTAGCTGCAAACCTTAGATGACAATCATGAATTAGAATCATGTGGAGAGAAATACACTAGAAAATCTCAATCTTAATTATAATGAATTTCAGATATTAATGACATAAAAACAGTATGGTAATTGGGTCTGTAAACAGAATTATTAAAGCTGCTTAACTTATCATGTGCTTTGATCACTAGAAGGATATCTGTTACCCCTCATGCGGTCTGTAGCATTTAAAAAAGAACATGGCACTGTCATTCTTTAAAGAATTACTGGGCTTCTTTTGATATCGGTTAAATACTGGTTGATATTCTGGCACAAACCCAGCTTTGTGTTACAAAACAGACAAACAGACACCAAAACTAACCCTCCAAACCCCTGCATTCAGGTTGTTTCTAAAGAGAATGCACAGCATTCTATTGCCAAAATTAAATAAATAAAATGTACAATATACCCTCGAAGCAAAATTTCAACAATTAAAGGTTCTTTTGGGTCACATTTAAGCTAATTTAAAATGATATTCAAAGTATTTTTGTTCTGAGACAAAAAGAAGATTATTGGAAGGACCATAAGCTCAGGCAGATTAGATGTGAATCTTATTTTTTTTTGTAAATTGTATTTGGATTTGGACTTTGGTTGAGCCTTTCTAACATGATTATCTTTGAACGTCCGTAGCTAGCATACATGCCCATGCGGAAGATAAGCATCCCCTTAGCATGATGCTGTCACTACTATGTTTCACAGTGGGCAGAGTAAGTTCAGGTGATATGCAATATTAGTTTCCTGTCACACACAGTGGTTTATATGCAGGCAAAAACCCTATATGTTATAGGTAAGGTATATTATGGTCTCATCTAACCAGAGCGCCTTCCACAACATATTTGCTGCAGATAGGACTTCTTGTGGCATTCTTAAAAAAACAACTGGCTGCTCGCAACTGTCCTATAAATTCAAGATTTGAGGAGTTTATGTCAGTTGTCTTATCAACACACATTATCTCTAGAGCTCCTCCAGGTTACCATGGCCCTCTTAACTGCATCTTTGGTTGATACTCAGGGTAGTCAGCCATGTCTTGGTGGGTATGCAGTTGTGTCATACTCTTTCCATTTATGCAAAATGTTTTGAGCAGTGCCTCATGAGATGTTCAAAAATTGGCAATATTGTTATGCTGTATTTATACTGAAATTAGATTGTATATAGTGCTCTATTTAGCAGTTAGGGGACATCTGAGTTTTATTTTTGGTAGTCAGAGTGAAGGCTCCTGAATACATATGCATACAGCACCTATTTGATTCTTCCTTCCCGTTTTCAAATATGCACTATTTCTTGTTGGTTTATCACACAAAATCCCAAAAATGTACATTGAAGCTTGTTGTTGTATGTGTCAAAGTTCAGAGTGTATACATAATTTTGCAGCCACTTGTTTAGTTGCTGTAACAAACATCTCTGAGTATGTATAGAGCAGCTGGATACCTTTTGCTTACTGCAACTGTGTGAAATAGTATGAGTAAAGCTAATATGAAAGGAACAACAGTGAAAATTGGATCAGCTAGTATACAGGCTTTTCTTTGTGGATGGTCTCTGGTCACCAAGCTTCATGTAAGATATGGATGGACAGGTGCATGCTGGGAGACTCCGTAGCTTTCCATTATGAAGAAGGCTGTGAGCTTTGTCCCTGTGCTGGGACTCTTGCTGTTTGCTCTAGATACAAGCAGATCAGTTTGAGACTGCAGGGATTATTATTTGAAAAAATAAGAAATAAAACAAGAAAAGTATTTCACCAACTCCCTTTACCTCAACCTTTAACAATTTCCTCTACTTTCATAAATCTGGACAAAATAGAAAGACACAAGCACAGAAAAACAGGATGGGAAACAACAACTTCATGCAGCTTTATCAGTGCACTAAACAGCACAGCATCTAAAAAGTATATTGTTTTAATATTTGCAAATACTTAAGCAAAACAATCCAGTAATCCTTATTGCATTATACTACAGGGTACTTCATGTAAAAATGTTATCAGATCTAAATAGTGATTAAAGTGGCAAAAAACATACTGGATGTGATGTTTACTGCATAATAATGTGAGAATATAGCTTTTGTAGTAAAATCTTAGTTTGTAACATTGTTTCAGGGTTTGGAATTTTCTTTCCCAACACTTCAACATATTTCTTGAGCCTTTTTTTTTCATTTATACTGGGCATCAAACCCTATAATTCTTTTTTAGGCCTCTGGTGCCTCCAAGATAAAGTTTTGTTTGGCATTGGCACTTTGACAAACCATTCACTTGGAGATAAATGTCAGAGGAACTACAAAGATGAACACTGGATGGTTTAGGTACAAAAACAATAACAAGAACTAGCGGTGAGGTAAATATCACACTGCTTTGTTCTTTTAAGGTAAGTAATTTGTTAGGTACAGAAATATGCTGTTTTGAGATGTTTCCTAAGCATGTTAAAATGAGAAACAAAAAGGTACCTTCTGGCTGAAAAGATAGCAGAACATGAGAGCCTCTGATTGAGTTTGGACTAATGTCTCCCATCTTAAGTTTTTGTTTGGCAGGACTGCACTGATTTTAATTAAAAGTAAACACCAACCCACAGCCTTTATTGATATTTTCAAGACAAATGCATATCTATTTAGAGCAAAATATAAAGATTTAAACCGATAACAAACATATTACCTTTATTGTGATGTAAATTATTTTGGTCGTAATAGCAGAATTTGTTTATTATAATTTCCAAAAAGGTTGAATATGTAAGCATTGTATGAAATTAATAAGTTCTGTGCTGATTAATTTTAATATTTACAGGAGTTATTTTATTTATTTTGTGAACTGTAACTAGCTGGTGATTAGCTTTGCTCAGCCTGTAGACTTGAATTGGATCAAATTAAATAGTGAAACCTTTACAAACACTCAACATCAACCTATATATAGTTAAACAAGGACATAAGTAAATACATATAACGTACATGTTGGATACTAAGTTTCCAATTTAGGGGCAGAGAACAAAAGAATTAATTATAGATTAAATTTTTTTCCAGAAGCAGAAAGTTTAAAAATGTCAAAAGTTACATAAAGAAGTAATAGATGATGCTAAGTAAAAGGAAAAAAGATGGTTTTAATTTTAATTTTTCCTTTTTAATGAATTAAAAAATTAACCAGACCCTAACTTTAAAATTCCCATAAAGCTGCCAACATTTACAAATCAAAATGGTTCAACATCAGATAGTTTGAAAGCTGAAAAGGATGAAACAGAGCTCCTGTAATGTTCCTCATTTAGAGATCCTGTTGTCTGCTGACGTATCAAGTGTTCATAGAAAACTTTTTTTTAAAATAGCTTCTTAGATCTCTGTTCTCTGTTCGCTAAAATACGTTAACTTTGAATCTTCTGCTCTCATTAACAATTTCCACATCAGTGTTGTTTTCAGTGGGACCTGCTACCCACAGTTGAAAAACAGCTAGTTCTAGTGACCAGCAGATTTGTCAGTGCATCCCTATTTTTAACTTTTTAATAAAGTTATAATAACTGTTTCTCCCTGCTTTCAACCTTCATGCTATAGTGACCAACTAAGCTGCTCAGAACTGCTTCTTCATAGGACAGCCATGAAAAAGACACACAACATAGCAACAAAGCAAATGTAATTTAAAAGTGTCACAGATTTCATTTATTGCTTTCTTTGCAAAGTATTAGATCAATATCTCAGGATATGTGTTGATTTCACCAGGTTTTATGTTAAGTTTGAATTCATTTTTAAAAATGTAAAGAACAGACCATTCTCAGGCATGTTCTCCCTCTGTGTTTATGTGTTTTTTGAGGGCAGCTGGTTTCCTTCCACAGTCCAAAACATACATGATTGATTAACTGGTGAGTATAAATTATCATTAGGTAACACATACAAATAATCCAAATGGTTCAAGGTCAAATAAACACAGGTTACTGTTACATCAATGTTGCCTGCCTACTTTGATGCTGAATCCAGTCTTGATGTAATAAAGTAAATCACCCAATCAGGATTCCGTCTTGCAATTTCCTTTTTGTAGAGCAAGAACTGCCCTGGCACATGTAGGCAACCAGCTTCTCTTTGTGGTATGCCGGAAACATCACGACAGGACACGTGGGGAAAAAAAACATTAGGTTTGTCTGTGTTGATCTGACAGCGGATTGGCGACTTGTTCATTGCGTAGCCCAACTCTCACTAGCCTACAGCTAGGATGGGCTGCAATGACTCTGACCTGAAGTAAGCCATGTAAGTGGCACCTGATAGTAAAACACACATTTAAGTAACATATTGACTACAAACCCGCTTTCTTTTAAAAATCTGGTCCCTGTAACCTCTCTACTTACCCAGTGTTAACATTAAAACCTGTCACATGTTTTTACAAACGGTAGCACTTTTTTAAGGTGTCCTGTCTTGGCATTTCAGGCATTCTAATAGAGAAACTGGTTGTCTACATGTGCCAGGGGAGTTTTGCTCTAAAAGATGAATATTTCAAACAATAGCATTTTACCTATCCTGCTGATGATTATTTAACAAACTGTAGGTAAGAGAGTTCCTCTCAGCATTGTAAAATCGAATACTATTAACCTGTGGGACAGATTGTTAGAAAGTTTTCTTTAGCACTTGTGTGAGGCCCATGTTTCTCTTGACTTTGGGCTGTCCTATGTGGTGAGTAGCTTCCATTAAAGTCTGTTCTTCTGTGCCTTGCCATCCACTTAAACTTATCCTCATACATCTGGGCCTACAGAGGATGAAATTAAACTCTGTTCCATGCCAACTACACTCCCACATGAAGCTTCAAAACCTGGAACAGTCCCTCGGCCTTTTAGCATGACAATATTGCAGCCAAATCCCGAGACACAAGAAAAAAGCTGCCACTAACAAAACCAGGGTTTCATGAGACCTTCAGTTCACTGACTCAGGTTTCAGTAACATTAAGCTCAGCCTCAAATCTCACAATGCCAGCCCTAAAGCCCCAACCTCATCAAATCCAGAGGCGCAAGGTATTTACAATGAATTTCCAGACCTGAGTTGTGAGTATTTCACCACTTGGACCCCTGGGTGTTTTAAGACCAAGACAAATGACAACAAACCAATATTGTCATAGACCTCTTTTAGTCATTAAACATCTGCAGACATAAAATTGTATTAAAAAACAGTCACTTTTAATCAGTTTTAGCTTCTCATTGTTATTTCTGTTAGATAAATTAATAGAGAACACTTTGAAATGTAACAGAGTACAGCACAGGGCCGGTTCTAGGCATGCATAAATGAAAGGGCGGGCAGAAATGTGAAGGGAGCATCATCATGCGTACACATTATGCTCCGGCCTGTTTATTGTTGTTGTTGATTAGTGTTTCCTTTTTGGGATTGAGGTAAAGTGTGTAGTGCTGTGCAATTTGCCAGACTGGACTAGTTTCCCTCCAGTTGGGCTTCTTTTGAACACGGGCTGGACAAATATGGCTTTGGGCAGGTTGTTAAAATTTGTAGTTCTTTCACATAATTTGGAGGGTTTTTAGAAATTATTCACGGGACAATCCTATCAAAATAGTTGTCATTGTGTGGCAGAAAACTAAAAACCTACACATCTCAAAATATCCTTTTACTTATATCAATAGTTATTTTATTTTGAAAAAGAGAATCTGTCAAACTTGATATCATCAATCAGTGATGGTCATTGGTTAATCAACTGTCACTGTGAAATTATATCAGTCAATTTTAAACACCCAAAATGCTGCTAAGAGTTCATGCTTTTATAGCCTCGCCTTTGTTGGCAGTATAAATAAACTAAATTAATGTTCTGCTATGCATCGTAATCAAAAGAGACTCACCGAATCAGGTGAGAAAACAGTATACATAATGTATACTGTATGACTGTGTTTTGACAAAATTGAAGCATTACACTATACAGTGGCTTGCAAAACTATTTATACCCCTTGAACTTTTCCACATATTGTCACATTTTAACCACAAACAAATATATTTTAGCGAAATTTTATGTGAAAGACCAACACAAAGTAGATTACAATTGTGAAGTGAAACGAAAATTATACATGATTTATTTTTATTTTTTTTTACAAATAAAAAACTGAAAAGGGCATTGGTTTTCAGCCCACCTGAGTCAATACTTTGCGCCACCACCATTTGCTGCAATTACAGCTGTAAGTCTTTCAGGGTATGTCTCTACCAGCTTTGCACATCTATTGACTGAAATTTTTGCCCATTCTTCTTTGCAAAACAGCTCAAGCTCAGTCAAATTAGATGGAGAGCGTTTGTGAACAGCAGTTTTCAGATCTTGCCACAGATTCTCGATTGGGTTTAGGTCTGGACTTTGACTGGGTCATTCTAACACATTAATATGTTACGTTTAAAACCATTTCATTTTAGCCCTGGTCGTCAACCTGCTGGAAGGTGAACCTCCGCCCCAGTCTCAAGTCTTTTGCAGACTCCAATAGGTTTTCTTCCAAGATTGCTCTGTATTTGGCTCCATCCATCTTCCCATCAACTCTGACCACCTTCCCTGTCCCTGCTGAAGAAAAGCACCCCCAGAACATGATGCTGCTACCACCATATTTGACAGTGGCGATGGTGTGTTCAGAGTGATGCGCAGTGTTAGTTCTCTGCCACATATAGCCTTTTGTATTTTGGCCAAAACGTTCGAGTTTGGTCTCGTCTGACCAAAGCACCGTCTTCCACATTTTTGCTGTGTCCCCAACATGGCTTCTGGCAAACTGCAAATGGGACTTCTTGTGGTTTTCTTTTAACAATGGCTTTCTTCTTGCCACTCTTCCATAAAGACTACATTTGTGCAGTGCACAACTAATAGTTGTCCTTTGGACAGATTTCCCCCACCAGAGCTGTGGATCTCTGCAGTTCATGCAGCGTTACCGTGGGCCTCTTGGCTGCATCTCTGATCAGTGCTCTCCTTGTTCGGCCTGTAAGTTTAGGTGGACGGCCTTGTCATGGTAGGTTTACAGTTGTGCCATACTCTTTTCATTTCCGGATGATGGATTGAACAGTGCTCCGTGTTCAAGGCTTGGGAAATCTTTTTATAGCCTAAGCCTGCTTTAAACTTCTCCAAAACTGTATCCCTGACCTGTCTGGTGGTTCCTTGGACTTCATGATGCTGTTTGCTCCCCAATATTCTCTTAAAACTAGGCTTTGCGCGGAAATATCCGACTGACGTCTGTGGAGACAAGTACTCAAGAATATGTTTTGCCCTTAAGTGTAGAAGGAGGAGGGAGAGGCAAAGTGGGGCCTTGTGATTGAGAATTGATTTAAAGGGGGCCAGGGATTTGTTTGAGAGGGGCATTGTCCTCTCTTGCCCCTGCGTAAAGCCAGCCTTGGCCCAACATGCCACACAAATCCACAAATCTAAGCGAATTGCATGAGTAAATATCCCAAGAACCTTGATGTGAGGTTTTGAAGAAATACAGCCAAATAGTGAATTATACAAGTGCGATGAAAGCAAATCCCTTTACCAGCCGGTCATTAAACTATTTTAAACTATTGTAAGGCTCACGGGCATAATTTATTGTGAAGAAAACTCAACTAACAACGTTAATCTTTGTTCTAGAACATCAGTGAATTTTTTCTATTACTTTTAAACGAAGTACTTCAATATAAACGGTAAACGGACTGAACTTATATAGCGCTTTTCCAGTCATACAGACCGCTCAAAGCGCTCTACACTGAAGCCACATTCACCCATTCGCACTCACTAACGCTCACACATTTATACACCGATACGCAGATCGGTAGGCAACTTGAGGTTAAGTGCCTTGTCCAGGGGCACATCGACATATGGCAGGAGGAAGCTGGAATCGAACCCACAACCTTCTGATTGCAAGACGACTACTCTTCCTACTAAGCCACAGTCGCCTCATTTTTATATGGCACCAAGGTGTGGAATTGCAATGTAAATGTATGTGCATTTACAATGTAATGTGCATGTTGTTATTCAAACAGGTAAAGATATTGGTAATAATAGACATCATTATCTACAACAGCAAATCTAAATGGCACACTGACAGTCTCTTTAAACCTGTTGGTGCCCAAATCAAATTGCTTGGTTTTTGTTTTTCAAAGTGTTTGAGCTGGTAATTAGCACACATACAGAGAACGGTGTTCTAAAAAAGCATGTGTACCCTTACAGATGTCTTTCGTTTTGATTTTTTTGTCACAGTTAAATGCTTCAGATCATCACAAACAATTTAAGAACAGACAAAATAACCTGAGTTAATACATACTGCAGTTTTAAAAGGATAAGGGAAAGGAAGATACCCAAACAAACCTGGCCAAAAGTTATTTCAATTCAGCCACATTACAAGTCAGGCAACATCATGTCAGTTGAATTTAAATCTGGACTTTGACTTAGCCAGTCTAAAATCTGCACTTACTTATTTACTTACTTATATATGCAAAGACTCAATTTAATTGAATGAATTTATCATTTAATGGAATTAATAGGGTTATTTAAATGCATCATCAGGAGTATTATATAGGCTGATAAGTACATAATACATCTACATTGTGATTACGTTTGTTGGATGAGAGCCATTAACTTATTTGATTCACTAGCCCTAGACTTGACCAGAATTTTAAAAAATGATGTTCTACTTCATTAAAACCATTATTTAGCACTGACAGGACATAAGGTCAGTTATTATATGAGAAACAGTCTTCGTAAAACAAGAAAAGCAAAATTATACAAAATATCTGAGAAAATAATTTCTGACTCATAGCTGATTATTTTACTTTTCTACATAGATTTTTCTACTCTTTAAAAATGCTAATTTACTTCCACTAAAACATGAGTGTTTTATAACTTTATAATCACTTCTTACTTTTGAAACATTAGCAATGACCTTAATGGTTCCCGTTGCTTTTTCCTAAAATCCATTAGGTAATTAACATCAATTCTGAGGCACATTTTGGGAAAAGGTTGTAATTTATGTCAAAATGTCTCTCTAATTTTAGGGTTTTTTTCTTGTGTTTGGTCTCCTGATAGTTTATAAGCAAATATATTCCTTGAATAAATTAGAAAGGAGGACAATAACAAACCACAGAGATTCAGCATTAATATATTATATTAAGTGTTATTTTCCACTTGAAAACACAACAAATTAGAAAAATAGAAAAAAAAAGAGCCTTAGGATCTGTGATGTTGAAGTTAAAACCCAAAGTACAGCAGGGCTTTAGTCTGTTAATTGAAAGCCATCTGTATACTGTAGCTGTTAATGCTCCGCAATGAAGCCAAGGGTGGTCTACCTTTCTGGCATCATTAATGTTGTAATTCGCTTTTTCAAAAACGACATGAAAGTACCTGCAAAATACACAATTAGGTTATTCTGTCAGTATAACTGTCCCCAAAGAGTGTGTTAAAGAAAGGTGCATAACAAAGAACTTTCTTTGTATCTTCAAACTGAGCCCTTTAGCTCAAATCAGGATGGGGTATCCAAACAGTATGTTGTGTTTGCATATTTTGTACCTCTGAGGTTTAGCTAGATAATTGTCTTCCCTTCTTTGTTTAAACCAGTCCACAGGAGTGAGGCGGTTTCTTTATACTGATGCATCTGCTGCAGTACCTGCAGATGCAGGGAAAACACAACCATTTAGAGAAAGCCTCAGACTTTTCAGATAGATTCATTTTCAGTTTGAACTAGATTGTAAGCTGTCTGTGAAAAAAGCCAGAACATGTGTCAACTGTTGATTCACATGTATTATCTTTACAGGAGTTTTATCTGTCAATGTTAAAGGCAACATTTGAGTTTGAGCCTGAAAACGTATGGAGCATAAATAAATAAAAAAGCATTTTCTTTATTTTTCAAAGCAGATGAGTGATTTTAAAACACACTTTTCTGACCATAGAACTTGGTGTCCCATTGTTGTACAGAGAAAATAGATTTTCTTTGCAAAAAAAGAAGAAAACATAGAATGAATATGTGGCCTCTTATTGACAATATTGAAAAAGGAAACATGTCATTGTGAATATAAATAGGTCAAAATGACCTCACACACTAAAAAGAAGCTCCTTTCCGTAGGATTGTAACAGAACCTAGGGCAACCCAAAACTGAAGAATGTAAACACAGTACATGACACGGAAGTGAGCTTGTGGTAGTCTCTACACATAAAAGTTGTAAAGAAAGTTGTTCAGAACCGGAGCTATGTAAGGTATGGCTACCTAACTGCTTCAAGAATCTTTGCTTTTTTAATTTTCACATTTTGTCACTATTAGTCAGTCAACAGTACGGTGATTTACAGACAAACTGGGCTCACCATAAAATGTTTTTAAATCCTTCAGTGGTGTGCTTGTATGATAGGTTTTCAAGTTACTGCCTCACAGACAACATTTCTCCTGACTTCCTACCCCTCACTGGAAAAGTTGCCAAATAAGATCAACACTTTATGAACTTAGATTTGAGCTGGAGGCTTTGCTATCAATACTTTTGTCTTCAGTGACCACTTTGTTATGCATCGATACCAGAGTTGGATGTTGCAAACATAACATCATTTCTCTTTGGCTTGTGATGAAAAGTCTGGCTGTTTTCAAAGAGTCTACGCATTATGCAATTATATGTAAGCATGTTTTTATTGTGTGATCTGAGCAGGTTGTTGTTGACTCTGCTATGACTTATATTTTAATGTTACAAAGTAGCTTTGCAGGGGCTAATATTAAAACTAGAGCACTTTTCGAGCACAGACCTTCGCCAAGGCAATAGGGTCATTGATGACTGTCAGCTTTTTTCCATACTGATGAGCACTGATGAGTGGTTGACCTCTGGCCACTGTAAGGCAGCTGCTGAAAGGGTCACAAATCATGTGGGAATTTCAAGTTGTTGTACCATGGTCTGGCAATAATAAAGAATCCTTAAAAAAATGCTGGATAAAGATAGTGCTTCACTTCACCTCCCAAATCAAATAATCTGCTCCTTAATATGCTCCTTGTCTAAAACAAAGAGTTGGCTCCTTGAGGAAGCTCATTCATGACTGACACATCCCTATCCTTTAGAACTTTCAGCTCGGTTATTGATGGCTTTATGCTTGCTTTTTTTCCATGTATGTATTTCTTGATTTCAGACATTGAAATGAATCTAACAATGATGAAGCCCAATACAAGCCAAATACAATGAAATGTTTTTTTTTTATGATATACTGTGCCCTTTGGAAGACCTGACAGTGAAAGGTACTTGAGTATACTCAGTCTAAAATGTTAGTGCTGTCTCCTGAATGTTATTTTTATTTCGGGAGCTTTAGTGTCATTTTGTCTTTACCCCTCACTGGATCTAGAGCGAGTAGATTTGCTTTAATATCATCTCATCATGCTCTATATATGCACATAAGTGCCTTCACAGCATTGCTGTGACTGCAGAACACTCTTACCTTCTAAATGGTGAGTGTAGAGTAAGCGCATTTCGTCTTGCAGTGGCACTGGGTCACCTTGCAGATGCCGCTGAGGTATTAAGAGATTAGGGACAGCAGCTAACCCTGTTGACGGTTCTGGTCCACAGTGTGCAGCATCCTGCCCGGACTTTAATTGGCTCTGGTGGCAGCAAGTGCCCTGCCCTTACTGAGCCGAATGCTGGTTTGGGGTCAGCTCCAAACTGCTTCTTCTTGTCATCCTTCCTGTCAGCCTGAAGGTCAGCGTGGTAGGAAGACTGGATCTCACCTGCTTAATACAGGGCGTGAACAGGTGTACCACAGTGACATGTGGATGAGTTGGGAGCTTTGAAAGCGGAGGGGAGGACATGAAAAGAAGAAAGGTTTGTATGTGTTTCGTTGCGGCACACGTCTTTTTCTTCATCAAAGTGTTAAAATTTCTTGGGGAGATCAATAAGTTTTAGGTTTAGTAAAATATTTTCTTCAATTTGCATAGATCATAAACTTGAGAGGGACAGTTACTGGTGAAATGAGCCATAGCAAATGTGGTCAGAAATAAAATCAGAAGACTTACCAATTAAAATACCAAAAAGTGGCTTTAAATCCATGTTAGAGTTTGGGCCTGAGGCAAAGACAGAAGAAGGAAAAGTGGAAGAGAAAAAGAAAAAAATCTGATGATTCATACTCTATTAGGCAAGAGACCTCGGTGAGATAATAGAGAAGAGGAAAGGGGAAGAACAAAACAGAGAGAGAAAATGAGGGAGAGAACTTTAACAAAAAGGTTTAAGGGAACTCTTTTTTGATTGCTGCTGAATAAAACTGTGCATCTTGTTAAGAAAAGTAATTAAATTTTCCTTCAAGACATCTCTCGTCACATACTGAACCTATCTTACTGTTCTTCTTGCCAGACATAGATAGGCAGTAAAGTTGGAGGGGTTTTGCCAAAATAAGAAATAGACTTTATTCTTCTAAGTCGAGGCCATTTCAAACTGTGCTGATTAAAATGTTATAGCATAATGCTGTGCTTGCATTCCCTGTGTCTTGTACAGCTACTCTGATTTGAAAGGAAGGACAAACATGGCTTTAACAAATTAGCTTCCCCCCTATTTCTTGGCAACACTGAATATGCGATTGGTTCTTTTATTTGTGTTTTGATCTGCTTCAAAGCCACACATATTGCTTAAAAAATTTGAATACATCATTTCAGAAAAATCTTTAGTTATGACAACATTTGTAAAAGCTGCATTGTACATGATGTTAACAGTAAATTACTAGATTTCTTTGAGTAACGTTATCAGAATAGTTTTGGTGATGTCTTGAAACAAAGCCAAAATATAAATAAATAAAGAATAAATAAAATACATTTTGGAGAGATACATAACCGAGAATGGGTCGAGTGAACTTTACTCTTTGTACTTGGTTTTTAAATAAATTTTAAAGCTCATTCAGAACTTTATTGCATGTCACAAGCTAACCACAAACCTGTGTATTTTATTGGGATTCTATGTAAGAGACAAATGCAAAGTAACTGTATCTGCACAGTCTGAGGTTGACAGGTGTTTAGATTATGGGCCAGTGGATGATGGTTTCTTTGTCCAGGTTAGAGTGTGGACAGGCAGGTGAATTATGCACCTTACAGAGAGAGAGAGAGAGAGAGAGAGAGAGACAAAGAGAGACCCATTCACCTGCGCACAGTTCTGCAGATATGACACTGCTAACATAAAGCATCCTCAAAGCATGATGCTGCCACCACCTTATTTAGCCAGTGGGATTGCACGCTAATGGTGGAGTCCATTGTTGTTTTTCACACAGTTTTTTGCATGCAGTCAAAAAATAGAAAGTTTGGTCTTCTTTGATCAGAACACCTTCTTATAGGTTTGCTGAGTGCCTTGAATGGTTTTTGGCAAACTGCAAACATGACTTCTTATATTGTTCTTTCAAAATTTAGGTGAACCATTATCTCCTTAAATTTTTAGAGTTGTGTCATATTCTTTTCATTTTTAGAAAATTAATTGAACAGTGTTCCACCAGATGATCAAAGCTTGGGATTTTGTTTTATGCCATAATCCTTCATCTTTTCCACCGCAGTGGTCCCAGGGGTGTTCCTGTGTTCCTAAGGTTGCTAAGGTTGCTAAGGTTTTTAGGGGTTGGAGGGACTGGTGACGTTTATCTTAACAGTAGACAGCCAACAGGAGGTGTAAACCTTTGACAGACTTCCAGTTCTAACACCCAAACATTTATTACATGGTCCAAAGCAAGCTTGTGTTTGAGAGGCTAATCTCCAAGAAGCAACTTTGGCAGCAACAACAAAGAGGCAGCATTATCCAACTGAGCAATAAATACAATTTCAGTGCTCAGTGGAGACATAGTCATAATTTACCCTATATGTAGCCCTCAAGTATAATTTATATAGTGTTGGAACCCTAAGCCATGGATTTCAACATTAAAACTCCGGTACAAACTCTTCTGGAGTTTTCAAAATAAATTGCATTTAACAGACTTTCAGCACAACTTCAGAAGAGGAAAAGGGGGGTAACAGAAGACTTCCCATGATGCCACTGGCTGTATAAAAGCACCCCCTCTCTCACAAGCCGACCTCTCCAAGCCGGTTGACCATAGGACCAGGAGCAGACACAGCGTGCTGAAGTCTTTTTGCTGGCAAAAAGACTTAACTCTTCAAACTGGATCCAAGAGTCTCTTTTGATCACCGATCATATGCAAAAGTTGAGTATTGAATGAATTGCTGTTTGTGTATCCGGTATTCATTCACGAACGGGGAATTAAGGCACCGGCATTGTTGACTTTCTCTCCGAGCCCTGCAGACGCACACAGTGTTCGAGAAAAGTCCCCAGCAGAGACACGGTCTCTACAACCCGAGTGAAGCGGTTTTCCTTGCCTGAGAGAAGGACGACGCCGCATCACCGGTAACGTGCAGTTTTGTCCGACCGACAGAACAGCCGCCACCCACAGCTTCGTTAGGTTAGCCGAAGGCTAACCGCTTGTTGACTGGGGGCATTTCTCCAAACTTCGCCGCCCCGGACATCTTTTCCTCAACATGGTCAGAGGTTAGGTTTGGGCAGAATAACAGGATGAAATGATCTGAACGTTTTTCATTTTATGAAGTTTGGTTTTGTTTGTGTGAAACTGCTACCTTAGTGCTAGTAGGCTGCACACGTGATCATCTTTGTGTTCTGTGTTTATGTGTTTTTAAAGTTAAGACAAACTTTATTTAAAGGGTGATTTTAAACACAGAGTGTTGCTCATAACGCGCCGTCCGCGCTTATGCATTTTAACCCTTTTATTGACGGAATTTTTAAGTGTGTGTGTTTTGATTCTGGATGCTAAGCTATCAGCCTCCTTTGTTAGCTTAACTGCTAACAACCTAGGCCACGTGCTTGCTGCTGAAGAGTATTTACCCAGAACGGTTTAGTTTTCAATCCAGTAAATGTCCCTAACATCATTTTACTACATTTGATAACTAAGTAAACACCATTAAGCTCCATTTCTCCAGAAAGATTTGGCTCTTTTCGAGGATATTTCCTTAAATAATTTACCATTACCTTTAATAATGTTTCTTTAAATATTATTTCAATAAATAAAGGCAGCTAATGAGACACCGTTGAGAATTAGTCATCCAGGAGGTTGGTTTTATTCAGCAGATCATTCTTTAAAACATTATTTTGATAAAATAATATTTTATCTGATCTTGCATTGTGAATGGTTGTCTAAACATTTGCTAAATATTGTCTAAGTTGGTTCCAAGACTAACTTAACTTCATTTCCAGATTCTTCAAGATAATCCTTGGTTCTCAAACATAAACATTGCATGGTAATGTTGCATCACTCTTCTGGTCATGATTTTCAATCATTTTTAATCAACTTGTTTATATTGTACATAGCCCATCAGTCTTCTTTATACTTTAATTCTGCTTGGTAGTTAGTTTGATTGTTTTAGCATAGTAAAGAGTTTGTTGATTGAAATATCTTTGACTTTGAGATGACTTATTTTTGTTAATAAATTCTTGTATTTTAAGAAATTGTGTGAATTCATTCCATGTGTGTGCAGAGTTTATGCTGTTCAATAATGTCAGAGCTTGGCTCACACCTTTCAACTTTGTCCTAATACCATCGCCTTACTGGGCTGGTATTCACAGGACAACCCTTAACAGACCGAAATATTATTTGATAAAATATTAATATTAAATATTAAATAATGTCAGATTAATAATCACAACAATAGTTATATAAAAATTTAGACACCAAATCTCATGGGGTTACCCATACCATCAGATGAGTAACTTGCACACAATAGAGACAACCGATGACTGCAGGGAAGGCAATGATTCTGATGGTTCTTTAGTTACTTGGTGTTGAAATGAAGTGTTACCATGTATGTCTGTTTTCATGTTACCTCAGGTGTCTTTCCAGGACAAGGTGGAAAAGCAGATCAGGAGGCTTTGTTGTGATTATGAATATATTATTTAATATTAATTCTTTAATATTTTATTAAATAATATTTCGGTCTGTTAAGGGTTGCCCTGTAAATACCAGCCCAATAACGCGGTGGTATTAGGACAAAATTGAAAGGGATGAGCCAAGCTCTGACATTATTGAACAGCAAAACTCTGTACACCCACAGAATGAATTCACACAATTTCTTAAAATAAAGAATTTATTAACAAAAATAAGTCAACTCAAAGTCAAAATATTTCAATCAACAAACTCTTCACTATGCTAAAACAACCCGACTAAACTACCAAGCAAAATCAAAGAATAAGGAAGACTAATGGGCTATGTACAATATGAACAAGTGAATCAAAGATGTTTAAAAACAATGGCCAATAAAGTGATGCAACATTACCATTCAATGTTATTTATGTTTGAGAACTAAGGATTATCTTGAAGAATCTGGAAATGAAGTTAAGTTAGTCTTGAAACTAACTTATGCGATAATTGGTATACCTTTAAACAGCCATTCACAATGCAAGATCAGATAAAACATTATCTTAATAAAATAACATGTTAAAGAATGATTTGCTGAATAAAACCAACCTTCTGGATGACTAATTCTCAACAGTGTTTAATTAGCTGCCTTTATTTAATAAAATAATGTTTAAGGAAGTATTATTTTAAATAAGAACCAAACTTTTTGGATAAATTGGTCCAAATGGTGTTTAATTAGTTATCATGTTTAGTAAAATAATATGTAGGGAAATATTATTTTCTAGTTTGGAAACTAACAACCTTTCTTGGTAAATGATCTTCAGCTGACTCAAAGTGGGTGAGCACGTGTTCTTAGCCGTTAGTGGTTGGAGCTAACAAAAGAAGCTTATAGTTGTTACCAGAATCAAACATGTACCTTAAAATACCACTACTAAAAGGGCCCACAAGTGTGGACGGCGCATTATGGCCAATCTTCTGTGTTTAAAAACCACCCTTAAAAAAAGTCTTAACTTTAAAAACACAACACAGAACACATCCTTAGGTGAGTGCTAGTCTGCTGGCACTTACTGTAGCTGAGTGTCTCAACAGAAACAAAAACAAACGTCATTAAATGAACATTATTTAGCTTAAACTAATCTTCTCTGCCCAAACACTACCTCTTACATGAACCGTGCTGAGGAGAAGTTGTCCTGGGTGTTGAGGAAAACATCCATTGTGGGTAAACAAAGGGTTAACTTGCAGCTATCTTCCGTAGCTGTGGGGTGGGGCGGTTCGTTCTGCCCGCCCGGCCGAACCGTATGACAAGGGCAAGTTCGGCTCCTTGAGTGGTGTGATGTGGTCCCGGCCTTCTTTTCCAGGCCGTGGGGGAAATCTGCTTCAAATAGGCCTCCTTCTGAAGGCCTCAGAAGAAAAGCCAAGTCAAGCTTGTATCATTACACTCTTTATATGAATGAAAGCTGGATACTCGAACAGCAAATCATTACTTAACTTTGTTGCGTGTGATCGTAGTCACTCTGGATCCAAGTTGAAGAGTTATGTCTGCAAGAGTTATGCCAGCAAGAGATATTGGCACGCTGTCTCTCCTTCCAGCTCCACTGGAGACCTGTGTGGAAGAGGTCTATTTATTGGAACGTGAGGTTTTTATTCAAGAAAGTCCGCTGTCGTTCTGGTCCTGGGCTGAGTTTGGGGTAGGTTACTGTGATTTGTTTTGAAAATTCCAGAAAAGATCAAACTGGCCTTTTAAATGTTGTAATCCATGGCGGGACCCATCAGCGTCCAGAGCCTTATATAAACAAGCTGAATATGGGATGTTCCATTTGTAATGCACTGCCTAGGGGTGTATGTGTGTGTCATACCATTGAAAAAAAACAATACTAAAACAAAGCTTAATGTATGCAGTATTTTGCATCCACAAACACATAAAAGCCTGATTTTGTACTTTTTACTTCACAAAAGTATCACAAATGAAAACTCATATAGTTTTGCCATTCAAATAGCATCTCATATTTAGAAATGTTGATTTGCATTAGAGGGATATCCATTATTTATGTATGGAGTAAAGTCAGTGTAAAAAGTGTCAGACTCTCAAAGAACAGCCTTTGCTGCGACACCTTAAAAACCTGCTGCCAATTTTCACTGCAAAGAAACAAGAACTAGACAAACCTTATGCACTGCGGTCTTACATAAAAGGTCAACAATGATGCAGACTGCATATTCCTTTATATATTGGAATGAAGTTTGCCAAAAACTGTAAGTAATTATTTCTTTAATGTACAAAAAAATTTACTCACTCGGATTGTCACTGTTGGGCTGGACCTAATTCCAGTGGTAGCTTTTCAATAGTCACCCTGAACAGGTGGCCTCTGACATTAAAAAATGCAACAAAAAAGAGTTTTAAGCAAATTTTATTATTTCAATATAAAAAAAACAGAGCCAAGAGAGGTGCCCCTTTGTTGGTGTCAAAACTTGAAATAATAAGGCCATTTTGTCATCTCTCTTGCTCTGCCTTGTGGAGTTTATAAGAAGCAAAGGCTACAAGGGAAGTTTTGAAGTTTGACACTTAACCATCAACAGTTTAGGAAATGAATTAAACATTAATATGTTAAAACTTACATTTTTCTTGACACATTAATAGATTACTGAAATGAAAACTGACATTCCATGAGTATCTTAAGCAGCCTCGACATAAACAACCTGTTCTACTTTAAGATGTACATGTGCCCATTAAATTTCTCTTTTTCACTGCTGGGTACATGTTACATGCTTCAAAGAGATTGCAATATCACCTGGTCGAGAACTCCAGTCTTAAGATGAATACATTAGCAAGGAATCAATACATCCCTCTACAGACTTTCAAATGTTTTTCATTTGATAATTTGTAAATACAACCAGAATAATAATTCTCAAAATCCAATTACATTTCATAACTTGCATATGAATAAATTTAACTGATTTTAGGAATGCACAGTGAGAGGATGTGGAGCAACTGAATTACTTTTTTTTTTCAGCTTGACTAAGTGAAATTATCCTCCCTCCAGGAAAAAATGAATAAAAAGCATCTCTATGGAGACCCAACCTGTACTAGTTCAAGTGAATTTACCAGTCATACAGGAAATACCAATGAGTTTGCATGGAACTTTTTCTATTTAAATTGAACTGCTGAACTTTTTCAAATTAAAACATGAAGCATCAAATCATTGTTTATACTTTTTCAAGCCATATGTTTGCTTTCTAAATATTACTGACTGGATGAAAGCAATATTTGAGTGAAAACATGAATCATTCTTAAATAACTTACTATTGCCAAGGTTATGAGTTTTTCTATCCAACAGGTTCCAAGTCTGAATACAAGCCTTGAAAATATATTACTGTGTACAACTAATGATGTTAGCGCTGCAAACTTCCATACTTAACGATCACAATCTTTCCACACCTACACTGTTATATTTGGATTAATTATTGTACCTTTTTGTTTATGGTTTTCCTCTTACGCTTCTGTATAATCTTACCCATAATCCACACACATTATTAGGAACTGTTATTGCTACCTGTGGTACTCCATATGGATTTCAAGATTCTGCTTTTCACTTTTAAAGCCCTTCCATGCTGTAGCACTGCTTATTTGAACTTCTTTACATCTACATACCCCATCGAGCTTTTTGATATACCTCTTTTACCATTCCCCACACTCTGCCCACTTGACCCCCCTCTACGGCCATGTTGCTCTTACTTCTGGATCCTCTAGCCCAGGGGTGGGCAGCTCTAGCCCTCAAGGGTTGGTGTCCTGCAACTTTTAGATGTGTCTCTGCTTTAACACACCTGAATCAAATAATTAGATGACTAGCAGGACCCTGGAGAACTTAACTGCATACTGAGAAGGCAATTCAGCAATTTGATTCAGGTGTGCTGGACCAAGGACATCTAAAAGATGCAGTACACCGGCCCTTGAGGACTGTGTCACTTACCGCACATTGCCTATTGCTCATTTATTTGCACTTTTTAATTTCAAGTTAGTAAAAGACATATACATATGATAATAGTGACTAGTTTCAGGGATTATTATAAATCAACCATTACTTTCAGATTCATAAATACATTTCACAACCCATTGGGTCTTGGGATGTGTCTGCCCCATGGTCTTCATCGCTTCTCTGACTTGTGAATTATGTTACAGGAGGAATACCACCAGGTGCTGCTCCTGGGTTTGATGGCGGAGGAGCCTTTCTTCCCTTATCTTTTTTTTAGCTTACAATTACCATGTTTTTAAACTTGGGTATTGTTATTTTATTTTGTTTCCAACTGTTGTTTAGTTTGTTATTGTCATTTCCTTGGCTCTGTTCTACGCTGGCCGACAGATGCAAATGCGCAGCAAACATTTAAACAAGCTGCAAATACATAAATGATGTAAACACACAAACACAAAAAACAACTGCAAGTTATAAAACAAATGTAAAGGAAAAATGCTGCATTTATGAAACAACTGCAAGTTACAAAACAAAACAAAGGAAAAACGTTGCACATAGCAAAACGATTGCAAGTTAAGAAAAGCTGCAAACTAGCTCTACAAAAGGGAAAACTTAATACAACTCAAGAGCGACTACATTATTATTAAGGAGCGGGTCAAATCCAGATATAATTTTAGTATTTAAAAATTATAAATCATGCCTCAAGTTTGAAAGAAAAGAAAAAGGATACATCAGCTTTCTGAATTACACATAGGGGGTCCACTGTATTTAAAACATCCTAAAGCAGCTGATCACGCATAAAATCAGCTGTTCAGAAAATTATTGAAAGTCACCTCTAACCAACATCTGCAGGAGGAGGGAGCAGGCGAAGAGTAGCTGCCTGTAATCAGACGTCCTTCTTTGGATCAAACGGGCGGAAGATCCCGCTGAATCATAAAGCATTTTTCCTTTGCATGTGTTTTATAACTTGCAGTTGTTTTGTGTTTGCATCATTTATGTGTTTGCAGATCATTTAACCTTTTGCTGCGAGTTTGCACCTGTCGGCCACTGTACCGTCCCCCCATTTTTGAGGCCTATCCACTTTGTTGATTGAACATGATCTATCATGCCATTAAGTCTGTAAAGTCAATTACGCAACAGAAGGAATGTTTTGTTTTGTTCAGTGCAAATCTAACCTTACACTAAAAGGCAACCAAACCCAGCTGCCAGGACAGGACGCACACAAAAAAAACTTTGGATAACTTGATAGCTTGTTTTCTCCGGTTAATTATGGCTTTTTCCTCACTGTCAGCAGGCATGCAAGATATTTTAATGAATTAGTCTAAACCATAGAGCTAAGTGTGAAAATGCATGATAAGTTGTCTTTCTAAGTTAACTCCATGCTGTATTTGTGATATATCTTTTGCATGTTTAGTTGTATCTTGTTTTTTAACAAATGTCAAGTGGGACAGGGTGCATCCTAAATCATCCTGCAATCATCCTGCAAAATGAAACCATCTTTCCTAATGGAAAAGATACTATAGCATGTCAAAACGATCAGTGTGCACTTTTCATTGTTGGACTTGGTTGTTCATACTGAGAGGAGTTTTAAGAGATTTTAATTTGTTCGAAATGCTGCAAGGGTCTAAGTGATCAGGTAGTTGAAATTTGTCTTTTATGTCAAGGCTGTGCATTGCACAAAATACCTCTTATTCTCTGCAACCATTTGCAAAACTAATTAAAGTTTATTCAGTGTCTCCCAAAGCTTACTGCATGTTTCAGTGGAAAGTAGTCAATTCTGGCTGCATAAAGGTTGTTTCCCAAATTAATAGTTTTGGTTTAACTGGGGCCACAGTAGCTAAGCTACATTAAGTTGATTAAACAACATGGCCTTCATTCCTCACAAACTTAGATGTTTGGCATGGTTACTTTTTGTCTGAGCTGCTCGAGTAATTAAGGAAAAGAGAAGCAGTCAGTTAAGGGAGGGAGGAACCAACATCAGTCTCTGTAGTCTTGTTACCAGTCTGCATTCATCATCTGGAGGATTCTGCTATTTATGAGAATGTAACCAGGGCTATACACATGCACAGGTTCACTTTTCAACTTTTAATGTAATTTTCTTAATTAGCAAATCCATGGTTTATGCATAGCTAATCTGTTTGTATGCATGCATAAATGAGACATCCAAGTTTGATTTTGTCATCATAATATCATATTAATGAATGAAAGCTATTAGTGCTCTATTTCAAGTCCTTGCTAGACAGAATGAAGTTAATGTCAAAAACAAAATAAATTCATAACATCATGAACTTGAATTTCACATTCAGCCTTGCAACAGCTGCTTAAGAAGAGGATGCCTACCCCCACCATCCTTCCCTTTTAAGTTTTGTTTCAAGATTATGTTTAGGGTGCATAATTATGACACTCATTAAAAGCCTCTAGGCTGAAACAGCGTCAAATGGGGGAAAATATTCTTGGCTGCAGTTCAAGTCATTAGCGTCCCTGATGGCGCTTTATGGGATCAGCTTTTTTTTATTAGCAATCACTATTTACTATACTGCAGAATGGAAATATTACTGTAATAACTTATTATTATGTGTGAGTCCAACTGTTAATTTGAGTTGGTAAAGGAGAGACTGATTAAAAAGAGTGGTTTGCTGTGCCAATAGCTGCAGAGGTGAATGGGAAGTGTGACAAACAGTGTGTTATCAACACAGTCCTCTGTCATTTTGGCCCACACATCAGAAGACTGACTTTCAATAAACCAGTACACATGGCTGGTAGTTTGGAGAAAAACACAGCAGAGCAGACTCTCACAACTTCAGATTTAAGAGCTTTCATGAGGTTACAAATAAGGTCGTAATCAATTGTCGGTTTAAGCTAAAGGTTTGAAAAAAAGAAAACAAAGGCTTAAAAAATTTTGGTATGGCAATTTGGAACCATGAAATGTCCCTTGTGACTGGGATATGAACAACTACTGAACCTGCTAAATGACCATGAAAAAAAACAAGTGTTGCTGGTGCTCTTCATGTGATATTGTGGGTTTTGTTGAGGTATTTCATGTTAAAGGAATTGCATTGCCATCTCAGATACTTTTAACTGGCATTTGCCCATGAGCTGCAGAGTGTGTACCTCCTGCAGCAAAGGGAAGTAAAACAAGCTAAACTGTTTTATCCATGAGGTATTTTTCAAAATGAACAAATGTATTGCTCTGCGTTAAAACAGCATCAGCCTTTTAGAATGCTGCCGTTTTTTTTCATTATGTCTAAAATCGTGACTATGCTTCTCGATAAATACATTAATTTCTTTGAGTGTATTAGGATTAAATAATCTGATTACCAAGCATTTAACTGCAGCAGATGCAAGCCTTGTCTGGGTTGCAGCAACTTAAAATCTCTAAAAGTAGGCAATAAAAATCAAACCTTTCCTGATTTATGTGGGCAGAAACACTAAATCTAAATACATGAAATATGGTTGGTCCATTGAAGTTTGTTTTGTCTCTGGGAGAGCTGACAAACAGCAGCTGCGCCGGATCAAACGGGAGAAAGACCCGCTGTCCACAGAGCACGAATATCCAATATCTGTTTTTACTTCACCTTTCAGTTGTTTCCACATAACAGCTAAATAAATGCTTATTACTTACACATCACAAATAATTTTAACACATTTTTTAAGTAAAGCTTCAAGTTTGTATTTTGGTTTATATTTATGCACAGTTTCCACATAACAGGACACTTCAGGAAGGTGGTAAAGCTGCTGTCATAGTTTTCTCTCTTGCCACCCCTGTTGTCTTTCTTGATCCACCCCCCATTTTGTATAGTGTGTGTGTACTGGAACGAAGCGTGTACAGGACAGGGTACATTACTTTTGCGTATTTCATCTAATTTCTTGTGTTTTTTCCAGCTGACAATCTGGAAAAAAGGTTAAAGCTCTTTGAATGTCCCCAAGTTGACAAATAATTAGCCGAATTAATCAGAAACTAACAGGCTTTGCCAGTTAAAGTGTTCAGCATCTGCAGTTAAGTGAATCAATATTAGTTCAGACAGAGTTTATGCCTAGCATTCCATTAAGATTAAGTAATATTATAATGAGATCATAAAACTGCGCATCTTCCTACACCAAAAATAGAAGGCAGATACACAATAGTTTGATGAGGTTTAAGCTTTTATAGACATTTAGGGTGGATTCCATTTAACTTCTTGCCAAGACCACTGATCCCATGCCTGCATTTGTCATGTGGACACTTTTGTCCACATGACAAAACAAATAAAGACACATGATTGTTAGAAATATCCATTTTTTTTTTAGTGTAGGATTAAGCACGAGAGGTATTTGACATGACAAACTGAGGCTTTTCATTGGAATACTTTTAAATTAAGTGCGACAAACTGTGCTTACACAGAATTTTATGTACGTTCTTCATTGTTATTTTTCTTCATCACACTTAAAGGTTTGGGATTTTCTAAGTTTCTCAACATTTTAGTGTCACAACCATTGCAATGCTTGTTGAATAACTTGTTACACAGCATACTGAAACTCCTGAAAATACATGCCACATTTGTCAGTGTAAAAGAAATACATTAAACGTGAAGGCATATCAGGTTCTTAAAGCAGCCAAATAACTTGAAAATTAAACTGTCAGGTTTTGGGAGGCAAGGGTTGGACCATCTTGCAGACAGGTACTTGTGAACATTATTGAGTTGAAATTGTTTAATGAAAAAGTAAAAACACTAAAAATTACAAAAGGAGAACAGAGCTCCGAGCATGGACAGAGGGCTGGCCTATATCATGAGTAAACAACTGGTATAGTAAAGGAAGGATTCAGTGGAGAGCAACCAGAACCGCTAAGTATATATACACCGCGGCAGCGGTAAAGAAATGACAGGCAGACCAGAAGAGCAAATCAGAGGAATGAGTTGCAGCTGAGGCAGGGAGAAGGCAGAGCAATCAGGGGATATGTGGAGCAGCTGAGGCAAAACAATAGAGCAGAGCAGAGAAGGGGAAAAGACAAAGGTAACATAAACTAGAATACACACGGAACGAAAAAAAGACATAAAGCACGAGACGTAAGAAGGCAACCTCAAACCAACTACACAGAAGTGAACTGAATAAAGCAGGACCTAACATGAAAATGACCAAAATAATAACACAGATGAAAAACAAAATATAAACCCCAATGGATCGAAGGGTGGGGATAATGTGAAATTCCAGGGAATTTCTTAAGATTGTTAAGGCCAGTCAATCTTCAGTGACCTAATCCACTGGACTCCTTTTCATAGAACAAAAGGTCTATCCACTTGAATTTTTGCTATTGCTTAGTAGTCTGGACTTTATAATGCAAATGACTTATTGAATTAGACCTGTATTTTGAGGGTCAATCAGTTATTTGTAATGTACCTCATTGGAGTGAAAAAGCCTTACATTCCCTAGACTGAACAAAATGTAATTAGTTAGTAGAGCCCAGATGCAGCACACCTTTAAAATCAGTCTCAGGTGGTTTTAGCAGTGTTTTGACATTTTCATTTACCTAGCTGTAATCAAGCAGACGTATCCTTCTGAGGATCTCCTTTATAATTCACCTTAGATTTCAAAACCCTTGTATTTTAATAAATATAAAAAAGTTAGTCTTTCAAATAACATATCATAAAAACTTTGCTTTAACAAGTGCTAGAAATGCAAAATCCGTAATAGGATATTTGAACACTACCACTCTTGAGTTAGGAGTTACCTATTTTTGTCATGCTTCTTTAAAGAAAGAGAAACTGAAGGTCGCTATCCACATAAGTACCATTTAATCTTTCCAGACAAAAAAGAGAGTCTTTGTCTAGATAATGTGCAGTTGCCCCCAGGCCTGAGCTATTGTACTGTCATGATTATAGACCCAAAGCTTAGATGTTCTCTCCCCCTGTGCTGCTGAATTAAATCTACCACAGGTGAACTCCGTCTCACTCATAATTAAGAGTGTGTGTCCATGTGTGATATTGTTTCTCATTTCATACCCCATTCCACTCCGAACAGCAAGAAGGCAGGAAAACTATGCAGCAAATGTTTGCTTTACCTTTTTTTAATGTTTACTCCTTTACTATTTTGTTTTACTTAGATTTACTCATAGCTGCTGTAAAGGGAAATGGAAATGAACCTTCGAATAAAAATGTTGCTGATATATTCGATTTGACCTTAGGCTTCCTACTTCGCGGTGAAAATGTTACCAAGAACGCATTTTAGTAGCTGTAGGACTATTTCTCTCTTAGCTCAATGCAGAGACTTTAATCCATGGTTTTATCACTTGCAGAATAGATTGCTGCAATTGTCTGCATTGTGAGCTTCCTAAAAATAATAGGCCCTCTACGGTTACATCAAAATATGAACGGTGAGGGAAATCAGGAAGAGAAATTTGAAATCTGTGCATTGGCTACCTTTACATCACTTAGAATTTATTTTTGACATACTTTTAATGAATTTCCAAAACCTTAAAGGTCTTGGTATCACCTTTTTATCAGATAGGGCTTTAACATATAAGTCAATCATATTCCTTAGGTCTTCTGAAAAAGGTCTTTTGTCGAAACTAAAAGTAGGAACAAAACACACAGCTAGAATAAATTTTCTTGTTATGGCCCTAACCTTTAAAAGAGGCTTGCTGAAGACCTCACAGTAGCAGGGCCGGTTCTAGGCATGCACATTTGAGGGGGCAGGCAGAAATGTTAAGGGGGCATCATCATGCATACACATTATGCTCCGGCATGTTTATTGTTGTTGTTGTTTAGTGTTTTCTTTATGGGACTGGGGTAAACTGTGTAGAGTTTTACAATTGGCCAGACTGGACTGGTTTCCTTCCAGTTGGGCTTCTTTTGAACACGTTGGGCTGGAATAATATGGCTTTGGGCGGGTTGTTAAAATTTGGGCTGCTTTCACAACATTTGGAGGTTTTTTTAGAAATTATTCATGGGAACATTCCATTAAAATAGTTGCCATTGTGTGGCAGAAAAGTATAAACCTATACATCAAATAAAAATTCAAAATGTTGTCTTTTTACTTATATCAATAGTTCATTTATTTTGAAAAAAAATCTGTCAAACTTGATATCATCAATCATTGATGGTCATTGGTTAATCAACTGTCACTGTGAAATAATTTCAGTCAATTTTAAATACCCTATAATGCTGTTAAGAGTTCATCTAATATACACTTAGTTTGTTGACTTGACGTTGAGAGAGAGCATCATGGTGGAGGGGGAAACTAAAAAAGATATCCAGTTTGCAAACATTTTTGGAGGCAGGTGTTATAGCCCAAAAAAGGCAGCCATGCCAAATTCAATTCAGTTTATTTATATAGCGCCAATTCACAACACATGTCGTCTCAAGGCACTTCACAAAAGTCAGGTACATACATTCCAATTAATCTTAATCATTGAACAGTGCAGCCAGATTCTGTTATTTATTCAAATTGGATAAAAAGTTTTTCTATCTAAGGAAAGGAAACCCAGCAGATTGCATCCAGTCAGTGACTTGCAGCATTCACTCCTCCCGGATGAACATGTAGAGACAGTGGACAGTCACTGGCGTTGACTTTGCAGCAATCCCTCATACTGAGCATGCATGTAGCGACAGTGGAGAGAAAAATTCCCCTTTTAACAGGAAGAACCCCGCAGAAAACCAGGCTCAGTGTGAGCGGCCATCTCCCCCGACCGACTGGGGGTTAAGAGAACAAGAGAACACAAAAAAACAAAGAAGCACTGATCCAGGAGTACTTTCTAGGGGAAAGGGAAAATAAATGTTAAGGATGTAGCTCCCTTTTTGTCGTTTCACCTAGAAGAAGGAACAGATAAACTCTGAGCCGTTTTTTAAGTTTGAGTCTGAAGAGAGCACAGAGAGTAAGTCACAGTAAAGCTCAGTCAGTAGCTATGTTTGGAGAGAGAAAAAGGGGTTAAACACTGAAAAACAGGCCATGTGGATCATCGGAGAGGGTGAGCACCAAGCTGTTGCCAGCGAAGCTTGGAGGATTCCCCCCCCCCCCCTCCAGAAAGGGGTTACAGGTAGACACAGAGTCAGGCCAGGTGTTCTTCTAGTAAGAGAAAAAGAGAGAACAAAGTTAAAAACTGAGATAACAGCAAATAATACAAAAAGAAGAGTAGCGTGAGAAAAAACGAAGAGGGTGAAAGGGTCATTATGTCCTCCAGCAGCCTAAGCCTATAGCAGCATAACTACAGAGATAGCTCAGGATAACCTAAGCCACTCTAACTATAAGCTTTATCAAAAGGAAAAATTTTAAACCCCAGCCTTAAAAGTAGACAGTTTGTCCCCCTAGACCCCACTGATGGCCATTGTTATACTAAAAAAAACCCCAAAAAATTGGGATACCCCGCTCTGTCAGATGACCATAACCATTGGAAAAGGAGGGGTCATACAGGGAGCAGAAATGGGGGGTGTTTTTGACCTCAACCGTAACTGAGCCCGGTTTAGGCTAAACACTCCCCCCCTTTCCATCCAACAAAGGGGAGAAAAAGACGGGGGGTAAAATAAGGAAATAGCTCAGGATAACCTAAGCCACTCTAACTATAAGCTTTTTTCAAAAAGGAAAGTTTTAAGCCTAGCCTTAAAAAAGCAGGGTGTCCACCTCACGGACTAAAACTGGGGGCTGGTTCCACAGGAGAGGAGCCTATAAAATAAAGGATCTGCCTCCAATTCTACTTCTAGAGACTCTAGGAAACCACCAAAACCTGCAGTCTGAGAACGAAGTGCTCTGTTAGGAACGTATGGAACAATCAGATCTCTGATGTATGATGGAGCTAAAACATTAAGGGGTTTAAGTGAGGAGGAGAATTTTTTAAAATTCTATTCTGGATTTAACAGGGGGGCCATGAAGGGAAGCTAAAGTAGGGGAAATATGATCTCTCTTTTTAATTTTCATCAGAACTCTTGCCACTGCATCACATCGAGCACACCTCCTCCACTCTCACATCCACTGGATTAAGGCTGTTCTGCCTTAGTTTCTCTCAGAAGACTCTCTCAGATTTATTTATAAAATTTAAATTAAATAAAAACAGGATATATTTATGCTTTTATAGTCTCGCTTTTCTTGGCATTAGGCTGCAAAATTAAATAAAAATGAATCAATGTTCTGCCATGCATTGTAATGAAAAGGGACTCACTGAATCAGAGAAAACAGTTTACATTATGTTTGTTTTCTGACAGAGTTGAAGCATTACACTAATAATATACCATTACCAATATCAATATAACTCACCACACCTTCATGTAGCTCATCTTAAGACATACCTTTCATTTTCATTCACAAACCTACTGTAATTAGTTAATGTTAACATTGGGTCTATATAATGCTAATAAAATCAAACAGACAGCTATGCTTCCTATTTGTTCATAATTTTTTGTTTGCTGCTCTATATCATAGAGCATTATATTTATCCTTCGACATATGTTAGCCTGTAATGTTAACTACCTAGAAAAATGATCCCTTAACTGTTGAAGTGGAAATGCTTGCATGAAAAGAGCTCCTTCAGTAAAAGTGACTTTTACCTACACAGAACAGAGTTTTGGCCAGCATGCTGTAATTATAAAATACTGTATGTTTGTTTGTTTCTATTTTCAACATTTATTGTAAGAGTTACTAGACATTCAGCAAAATGGTTGTAGCCATGCCTTTTATTTTCTTCTCCAGGTTTCAACATCAAAATGATTAAGTGAAATTCGTGCAATGGTTTAGTTTGTCTGTTTGGTTGTATATGTCTCTCTCTTTCTCTCTTCATTAAACCTGACAAACATCAGTCAACAGCTGGACAAGGCTTTGAAATCACAGAGTATAAAACGTGCAGAAAATGTGTTATGCAGTCATGATTGGAAGAAAATGCAAACATTTTTAAGCAGGTGTCAAGGCGAAATTGAGATTTGATTTGAGGGGGCCAGGCATTTGTTTGACGGGATATTACGCCCTCTTGCCCCTGCATAAAGCTGACCGCGGACAGTAGTAGAAACTATTGATGTCGTTAGAAGCCAACCTAGATCTATCTTTATGGTTTGGCATTCAGCTGACATTTGATAATTTGGAATATTCTTAATTTAACCTTACTAAAGTTGCATTTTTAGTGTGACTTTCAATTATTTTAATAATAATATTGATTTAATGTCTATCTTCGATACATATTCATTCTGTGAAAGTTTTATAGCATTTATAGCATATTCAGCTCAATCAGCAAATGTATGATAATGCTTCTGGTGTTTATACCTTTCACTCATTTTTCAAATATTGAAGTTTTAAAACATATCTTTCACCTAGAAATAAAGGGGCAAGCTTTCTAGTTTTTCAAACACCTTGTGCTATTTGTAAGCCCCACCACACCCACCACCTAACAACCCCCCAGGCCACCCACACATTTAGGTGTAAAAACCATTCAGGCTTTAGAAAGGTTAGAAAACATAGTTTTATATTTTAAAAAAAATGTGTGATTGTGTGTGTGTGTGTTTCATATTTAACCAGCAAAGTGAGGAGATTTTTGTAAAGTGAGAACAATTTCCTGGTCCTCACTTTTTTAAATGCTGCTCTTGGGTTAGGGTGTGGGTTTATGACTAAGGTGTGAATTGAGGTCAGGGTTAGGGTCAGGGTTCGGCCATAGAAATTAATGAAAATGAATGGAAGTCAATGAAAAGTCCTCAAAATAGTTAAACATGGAGGTGTGTATGTGTTCCCAAATAAAGCTGATGGCAATCCCACCTCTGCTGTTCAGCTGACCTTTTGCAGTCTAAATTATATATATATTTTTGCAAATACATTCCTCCAGCTGTTTCACATTTACCAATAATTGAACAATTTATTTATCAAATAAAAGAATAAAATTGTTCTTCACAAAGCGTGACTTTGAAATAATAATAGTGTTTAAAGAGTCGAAAATAAATCCCTCAGGAGCAAGAAAATCCCAATTACCTCTCCATGAACCATAATGCAAAACTCTGAGCAGCTGTTCTGACATCCTGTAGCTCTTTAAACTGTCTGCCAAACCTAGATTTAAAATTCTTCAACAGGTTTTTAGTAAAACCATTAACTATTTGTTGGTTAAGTTTCTGTGGTTTTATTTTCTCTCTTTTACCCATGAATAGCCTTGTTACACTCATTGAGGATTTGTTTTCATTGTTTGTTTTCATTGTCCCCTGTTTTATTATTATCTTTGTGTTGCCCTGAATAAGCATTATATCTGCTCTCCAAATAAAGACAAGTTGATTAAGTCAAGTGGTTGTTTTATCCTATTATTTTTGACATTTGTTTGATATTTTATTGTACTCTTTTGTACTGAATTTTTTTTGCTGTCTTTAAATAAACTTGTTGGAGTCATAATTACAGTACTTTGAAATGGGAACAGCTTTACTTGCCTTGTTTGTTTCAATATGCTTTCTTCTGATTTTTTTTCCCTCTAGAGCTGCGTAGAGGTCAAAACTCAATGATCTTGTATGTGCAGTGTCGTGTCACATGGTCTGAGAGTCAGAAAAGGCAGAATCTGTTTATGATTTTGAACAGCAGTATACATATTCTGTTAATGATCATTAAAAACAAAAAACTCAAAAGCATTTGTAATGTCTGTCTGTATCTATTATCAGTGCTCTATGGTAATAGTCATGTGAATTCATTGAATTTTCTTTGGCTACAGATACAAACTGTTTCACCATCAATTGTTTCTGGAGCATGCACAAACTATTGCCATCAGTTAGATGCACAAACAATATATTGTCTGCTGGGTGATGTGATTTTCAGAGTTGGAATGTAGACTGTGCAGAGATGGGGATTGGCAGCACCTCAAGACAGTTCTGAGGCTTTTCCATGCTTTATGTTTAAGCAGCCAGCAAATTGGGAAGGTGGCTTTATCTAATTAGAAAAAAAACATTCCTTTAGCAACAGTCCCCCAGGCAGAACCATCAGTATTTAAGCTGGCTGGCCTTGAGGGAAACAGCAAGCAGCATTCAGATACATATCTAATACTCACCATGGAAATGGCTCAGTGCACAAATCTGCTTGTGGTATAATCACAATTTTGTTCTTTCCTCTGTTTTGCCCTCTCATTCTCTAAATATAATACTCTATCACCTTCCACACGATCACAAATCTCTATTGTATATTAACAGACTGAATAATAATAGTATGTTTTTATTAGATAATTCCCATGCTGTGTTTTAAAAAAAACCTCCTGCAGATTGTCTAAGTATGTTGTCATGTTAATGCACCATGATTAGATAAATTTGTAATGCAATAACCAGAGAAGATTTGTCTGAAATTATTGAGGGTTTACAGCTATGTATACCGATACATGGAGATATTATATTGAGCTATAATTAGCTGATATCTTCTGTAGAATATCTGTATGAAATGGTGATCACCATCAGCAATGTGTGAATGTGGGCAACAACTAGCAAAAACACAAGGGGATTAAAATAGCATCTAATGAACAGCTCCGTGCTCCCACTGCAGATTATGCATCATTGTCATAATGAGCTTTAGCTACCTATGTATAATGCACTTGCTAGGACTGCAATAGATTTTTTCTTCCCATTTGTTAACGTCCATGTACCTTTTTTGTGTATAATCAGTGCCTGCATGTCTTTGTATTACTCACTTTGAAGGTGATTGCACAGTGACCAGACTCTCAGGATCCTAAGCTGTGCCCTCCTATTCCCCAACACCATTAATGAGGCCTCTGGGAATGGACGTGGAGTTGTGCGTCAACACTCAGTCTTTAAAGCCTCACAAGGCCGCATTTGTGTGTGTGTGTGTGTGTGAGAGTGAGAGGAGATAACTGCCCCTCTAGAACAGATAAGTATCAGTGCACATATCTGCACTGTAGTATTTTTCTAGGATTAGCTAACATATATAATTGCTTTTTTTCTGCTTCTTTCTTAGGTTCTTAGTTACTCTATGAGCTCCATCAAGTGGAGCTAAAGATTTTTTAGCTAAAGATGCTAAATAATTAAATTAAACACATGAAATGTAAATAGGCTTTACCCATAACAGAGTATGAACAAGTTGAGAGTTCAAGATCCATATAAACGCCTGGCCAAAAAAAAAAGTCGTCATCAAAAAAAAAAAGGTCACACACTCTAATATTTCATTGAACCACCTTTGGCTTTGATTACAGCAACCATTTGCTGTGGCATTGTTTCGATAAGCTTCTATAATGTCACAAGATTTTTTTTCACCCAGTGCTGCATTAATTTTTCACCAAGATCTTGCATTGATGATGGTAGAGTCTGACTGCTTAGCAAAGCCTTCTCCAGCACATTTCAAATATTCTCAATGGGGTTAAGGTCTGGATTCTGTGGTGGCCAATCCATGTGTGAGAATGATGTCTCATGCTCCGTGAACCACTCTTTCACAATTCGAGCCCGATGAATCCTGGCATTGTCATCTTGGAATATGCCTGTGCCATCAGGGAAAAAAAATCCATTAATGGAATAACCTGGTCATTCAGTATATTCAGGTAGTCAGCTGACCTCATTCTTTGAACACATACTGTTGCTGAACCCAGACCTGACCAACTGCAGCAACCCCAGATCATAGCATTGCTCCCACAGGCTTTTACAGTAGCCACTAGGCATGATGGGTGCATCACTTGACCTGCCTCTCTTCTTACCCTGATGCACACATCACTCTGAAACAGGGTAAATCTAGACTCATCAGACCAAAGGACCTTCTTCCATTGCTCCAGAGTCCAATCTTTATGCTACCTAGCAAATTAAAGCCTTTTTTTCCGGTTAGCCTCACTGATTAGTGGTTTTCTTAAGGCTACACAGCTGTTCAGTCCCAATCCATTGAGTTCCCTTCGCATAGTGGGTGTGGAAATGCTCTTACTTTCACTATTAAACATAGCCTGGAGTTCTACTGTTGTTATTCTTCGATTTGATTTCACCAAACGTCTAAGTGATCACGGTCATTCAGGATTTTTTTCTGGCTACATTTCTTTCTTAAAGTCCCCACCATCTGTCCAGTTTTTAATAATATTTCGTTGGACAGTTCTTAACCCAATTTTGGTAGTTTCTGCAATATCCTTATACGTTTTCTCTGCTTGATGCATGCCAATGATTTGACCCTTCTGCCCATTGCACCAGTTGGGGTTAAATAACTTGTTGCCAGCTGAAACTGTCGGGGTTCGACATTTTGGACTCTGTTTTGGTTTTGTGTTTTTTTTTGCTTTTCAGTTGGGTATCTTTATTCTTTGGGCTTAGTAATGTGTGTTTATTCCTTCTGTTATTTTGATGTTAGTTTGTTCTCTCTCCCCTCGCTCATAGTTCCTTTAGTTGTTTTCTTATTTATGACTTAGAATGGTTTCCTCATTATTATTAGTAGTATTATTGTCATAGTTCTCTACCTTAGTTCCCCTAGTTTACCTCTATTCTTCCAGTCCCTCCTGATAGGTTAGCTTTAGTTAGTGTTTACGTTTGGTGTACAATTATTCTAGTTTTCGCTTTCTGTGCTTCATTCCCAGTTAGTTCAGTCAGTGTTGGTTTAGGTTTGTTTACTTTTATAGTCAGGGTTTTCTTTATGGCTTCTTTGTTAATTCTTAGGTTGTTGTGTTTCTTCTGTTCCCTCCAGTTTCTCAGTTTCCTTTAGTTCATGGTTATTCCTGATTCTTATGCTTCATTTGGTTATTTATCTTTGTCTATAGTTTTGCTTAGGTCTGTCTCTGTACTGTTAATTAGTCACTTCTCCCATGCTTTAGTCTTTGTATTAGTTTCACCTGTTCCTTTAGCCTCCCTGCTTCCATGTCACACCTGTTCCTAGTTCTTTGGATTATCTGCCCTTTGTTACCCTCTGTATTTTAGTTGGTCTAGTTTCATTGTTCTTCGCTGGTTCCTCTCGTTCACTACCCCTGATTAAGTTCAGTTTGTGCTACGCTCCTGCTCTGTGAATTCATGTAAGTTTTGGGCTCAACTCATGTCAATTCCTGCAGTGACTCATGCTATGTTTCTTGCTACGTTTTTGGAAAATATTTTAATAAAGATGAAGCCTTCCTTTAACAGGCTGCTGCCCAGCTCTTGTCTGCATATTGGTCCACTTAAGCGGCAGAACGTGACAGAAACATAATCGCCCATGCAGTAATTATCCAATGGGGTTTGTTTCAATTTGTCAGTTTGTGATTTTTCGAACCTGATTTAGAAAGGAAAACTTCAAACAATTTGAAAGTGTTTGTCACTGCACAATAGATAACTTTTGGTTAAAATTGGGTTAAATTAAATGAAAAGTTAAAGTTTATTAAGAAAACCGTATTGTTGTTGTCTTGGAAATAGCAGCAAAAGATTATTCTACAACCACAAAAGGCATATATAGCCAAGACACCACAGTGTTCCTTTTTAATAAAATGTTGATACTGTTTAGGGAAAGGATCAGGAGACATATTCAATCATGTAAATTAAAGACTCCTTTGCTCTTATTTTCACTATACTTAACAGCTTGATTTAAATCCCAGTCAAGGTTTTTCTGTTTGTAGCTTACATGTTCTTCCTGTGTATACAGTACATGGTACTCCGTCTTCTTCCTAAGGTTGAAAAACTTGCATGTTAGACCGACGTGTCACTGTAAACTGCTCTTAGGTGTGTGTGTCTGAGGGGGTGGGGAGGTCTTTGTGTTGCTCTTAGAAAGACTGGTGACTGGTCCAGGTTGTACCCCACCTGTCAGCAGCCCTTCAAGAATAATTATCATCAAGATAATTTTAACTGTACTATTTAACGAATGAATGACTTTTTTATTTGAAGATCTGTAAGTATTAACAATGAGCAGTTACAACAGAAAGCAAAGTATCTTTTCACATATTCAACAGGAGTGGGTTGTTCCCACCCCTTCGTAACATATTAATTTACCCTAACCTGCCCCAGCATAAACATACAGATCTATGTATTGGATTCATATTACATACAATATACAGTAATAATACATTCCTTTTTCATAAAATGTTTAACAATACAATAAATAAACTTAAAATTTTCTCATACATATATGGAAATTACAGAAAGATAATATCAAATCTGTAATAATTGTATTAATATAAACAATATTAATAGCATTACCCTTTACCCAGTTTTCATTATAATCAATTATATTATAGTCATAAGTAGTTATTATACCTTATAAGTTGTTAATGAGATTTCTGTAAATCATCTCTTAAACGGTTTGATGGCTTGATATGTCGTTACCTCCATATTCAGACTGTTTCGATACACAAAAACGTTTTTCCGGTGTGTCTGAACGTACAGCTTAGAAATTCCCGCTGACTCCTGTAGTGTGTTCCCTCTTTCAAACACAATTTGAACGTTTTCTGGTAGATAATTAGTTTTTGCTTTGAATAGTATAAGAGCTGTTTGTAGCTTGATAATGTCAGTAGTTTTAGTAGTTTTTATTTTCTGAACATTGTGTTGGTGTGTTCTAGATAACCAGTTTTATGTGTTAATGACTCTGATTGCTCCTTTTTTCAGTAAAGATAATGACTGTAGTGTGGTTTTGTGAATGTTGCCCCAAATTTCTGCACAGTAACTCAAGTATGGCAAAACTAAGGCACAGTACAAAACGTGGAGTGCTTTTTGATCCAAAAATGGTTTTGCTTTGTTCCATACAGAGATGTTTCTTCACACTTTATTGTTCAGATAAGGTTTCCAGCTGAGCTTGTCATCAGTAATAACACCAAGAAATGTATAGTCAGCACTCTTGCTATTGATTAAATATATGTTTTATGTTAGACCTACAGTACCCAAAAACCATTATTTTAGTTTAGTTCAAGTTTAAGGAAACTTGTTTTTACATCAAACCACAATTTTATTTGAAACCTTTCTTCATTTAAATTGTTCATCAGTTTATTTTCTCTGGCATAAAAATATTTCTGCCATTGGCAAATAAACAATTGAATAATTTAGGGCCTAACACTGAACCCTGGGGTACCCCACAAAAATGTTCATACAAACATCTACCAGCCGTGCATACTGTTGTCAGCCACTCAGATAGATTATAACCCAATTCAACACTTCCCTTTATCCAATATGTTTCAAGTGTTTTTATTAATAAATTAAGATTGATTGTGTGAAAGGCCTTTTTCATATCAATAAATACTCCAACAGCAATTTTTTTTGTTATCAGAAATAGAAATAGAAACATTCTTTATTGTCCCTCAATGGGAAAATTCAGGTGTATCAGCATCAAAGTAAAAGGCAAATAGTTATATTACTTTGGCCATTTTAATTTAATCTGGGAATGAAACAGTTTCAAAGGACAAGTTACTGATGTATATAAATGGTTTTGAAATTCCTTCAATTAGCCTACTGCTTAACTAGATTCATATTGATGTCAAGTAAATCAGTGGACCTTTTCTCTTAAATTAATTTACAACATCACTTTTTTTCTGTGATAACACTGAGGAAAATTGAGTTTATATTTGTCTTGTGTCAACATTTATTGCAGTAGTTGGTGGTTTAGGGATTTCTTTAGACAGGTGTGGTCCAATATTTACAAAGAAACCATTGAATTTGTTGGGTATTCCCTCAGTATTGTATATTTCAGTTTCATTATCAATAAAATTGTTATAACATTTTGCCTTACTTTTGCAATTCTTTATAATGTGATTCAGGATAATACAAATTTCTATAGTTTTTTAACAACCCTAAGATATATTTATTAACTTATTTCTATATTTTTTTTTCTATTTAGTTACAGCTTCTTTGGTTCATTGTCTTATAAAGCTTTTGTAGACACCATTTTTTTTTCTTTTCATATAAACTGTTTATATTGTTTCACTGATTAACGATGTCCCAGTTATGTGACATTACATTGTTCTTTAAAGCTTTTGTTGATTCTTCTGTTTTCACATTATATTTGATTTCCTGGACCTGAGTTACTGGAACAATATCAACAACCAACAGGAACTATGACCAGAGAGTACTTCTTTAGTAAGGGTTTTTTTCTAGTAACCCTGTCCCTGGTATCCTTAATGTTAGACATAAGCCAATTCAAAGCCCAGTCAAAGTAAAATATTTACTTTCAAAAAGCCCAGAGGTAGGAAACACACAGAATTATTGAATGCAGTAAGAAAGGTTTGTGGATGATGTGCCTATATTTTTTAACTACATTTACAGTAATACTTAAATTGCTATCAGTGAAAATCGTCTTGCAGGCGATGACAGTATATAATCGATTTTAACCTGGATTTCCATCATGACATAATTACCTAAACTAAAATAGCTTGTGTACAATGAGCCATACTTTCACAAAAATTACTTTTTTACTGCCTGCTGTCTAGATGAGTCACTATTCTCAAATGCAGATTTTCAGAAAAAAAATCATTCTTGTCTGCCCATAATAGAATTAACATGCAAGGAAAATTAATTTTGCATCGCCATGATTGAGTTTTTGCTTTTAATCACAACAATTTCAGGCTTGACGAAGCTCAGATTGGCCAATTTAAGACGAGGTTAATGGGTTCCACTGGGTTACATTTCTCATTGTACACTTAGTGTGCCTGAGCAACAATAGGAGCTTGAGTGGCCATCTATCTGATACAAAAGCACTTTACATTACCTTCCAGTACATACAAAATTGTAAATTATTTTAGATTGTACGAGATAATTGAGAACATTGAAGATAAACATGCTACCAATTTAAGCACATTCCCAGTACGATCTAGTGCATCTCTCACAGTAAAAAATAGAAACAGAAATTTGGATTTTCATGTAAAAGTAATCCAGAGCTTTTCAGTGTTGCAATAATGTAGTTTTATAAAACAGCAAAGTCACACAATATAAACAAAACATAAACTATTTGGAGAACATCTATAAAAAAAGAATATCAGTAATCCATCTCAGCAACAAATTTTAATACCCCTGGAAAAAAAAAGTGAAAATGAGTGTTAAATCAAGTGATCTATGTGTTATTATTGAATACATATTTCCACTTTTGAGAGTTGTTTGAGGAAATCACAATCCTAAATTCACAGGTAAAAAAGTTTAAACTGGATTTACAGAAACAAAAAACACAAAGGGCTTAAAATTTAAATAAAGGAAGTGATTCTTCCAAACAGTGAGGGAGATAGGCAAATATATTGCAGACTTTTAAAGATCTTCAGGATTTCCCATAACCTAAAAAGCTGTACTGTTTGTATGTATATGCTGAAAAGTCAGCCTCCTGCTACCGTGATCATTTAGTGGTCATTTTAACGCATCTAAGTGCCATAATGTCAGTACTGCTCAATCATCTTACAAGACCAATGATAGTGAAGATCAAACACTGGATCTGAATCCAATAAAGAAATCCAGTGTTCCTGGACAGGTCTTTGATGCCAGGGCTACAGATAACAGCAAAAAAACATCTATGGCATGCTAAGACATTTCTCCTGGCTCTGATTGGTTATTTCTGACTGGCAGTGGTGTATTTCTGCAAATGGCAGGTGGACCACCTATTTTTTTTTCACAGATTATCTGCCTTGTACTGTCAGGACATAGTGACAGTTTTAACAAATATGTAAAAAAATAATTTTTAAAAAAGCTACCTACTGAAGCCTTGAGATTAAATTATTTATTTTCAAATATATGATCCCTTTATAATCAGTTTAAAAATGTGCCTTAATAGTATTCATGGTTCTTAAACCTATTTACATTTTCTGACATTCAAACCATTGTTTTTTTGTGGGGGGCATGGGAGCGTATGGGATAGACCAACACAACCCTGAACATGGGGATACATGTTTTATTTGTTGTTTTTTTTTGGAAATTAAAACCAGAAAAGTGTGACATAGATATGTCTTGAGCCACATATTATCTCAGAACTTCAAAAATAATCCAGTGCAACCAATTATCTTCAGGATTGATGTAAATAGAGTCCACCTGTGTGTAATTTAATCTCAGAAACAGACAACTTCACGAAGACCAAGGGACACAGTAGACAGCTGAGAGGTAAAGTTGTGGAGAAGTTGAAGTATGGCACAACAGCAAACCTACCAAGACATGAAAACATTGTGCCTCTGTTGTGTGTGTCTCATCTGTCAGTACTGAACATCTCCTGTGGTGTTTCACTTCATTCTGTATCATTTTAGTTACTTCAACAAACAGCCATGACATCTGGTAAATGTATTTTTAAGTGTCTGCTGTGTTCAACTTGTTTTCGAAGACCTTTAAACCTACCACACATTTAGTGTAGGGCAATGTGTATATGATGTATTTCATTATAACAATTATAGGGTTCAAGTATAGGTTTTTCAGAACTTTTTGCTGTGAGCTCAGCAACCCACACATCAAAACATCCACCCACATAAGGTGAGATGCTCCCTTTTAATAAATTGTTGTAATAAATTATTTGTTAAATCAATACAGGAAAAGCATGATGTGAGTCATGACTTATAACTTTAAAATGCCATCTCTGTAGCTTAAACTGCAAAGGGGCCAACAATGTGGCAGAATTTGTTAAATACACAATGATCTACTGAAAAAGAACAAAGGTGTTATTGTTGTTAGCATAGATTTGTGAATTAAAACGCCTCTGAAGAAGAGAGTAAGTACAGTTCTATTGCTCCAGAGAAACTTGTGAGTAAAACTGAATCTGTAACAGGTTTTTCTTGCATTTGTGTTATATTCTTTGGACTAAATACTAGAGACATTGTTATAATCCTCAAACATTGTGGGCTTATCCCAGTCCAGAAAAATTTGAGTTGAATTTACACAAAACAGTGGAATAAATTTTAGGTATTTCGTTTTAGAATAGTTTAAGAACCGTTATACCAGTCATTGGCCTATTTTTTTTAATTAATGTAAAATGTGTTCAGTCCTTCACATAGGCGTTTTTACTATTAGCAGCCTAAGCAAAGGGCAAGCAACAACCTCTGGAAATTAAATTGCAAAATTAAATCCTTCCAACCTTTTGTATTTTTTTAACTATTGTAAAGTGTGCTCGTTCTGTCTGATGAAAGTTGCTCTTAAACTCATCAAAACCATACTCATTCAATGCCTCACATAAACAAACTAACTTTTAACATGAGTTTCCCTGGTTTTGGCCAGATTAGATCTTTATACCAGAGATATATTGTTAATTTTATTTTTGTTAAGACCTCACCAAACGCTCAAACACAAATGAGCTTCAGTATGTTTTTATCACTGATGAACAATCGTCATCCTAATTTATTTTGAAGAGTCAGATCTTACTTTGATTTCTTCTTTTGTTTACATTTGTAGTTTTGTTAAATTGTTTATTTTAGATATGTTTGTTATATTTATCAATTAATTAATTTACTTTCTCCATTCTTTTGTCTCCCTCTTTTGCTCTTTTTTCATCTAACGCAGGCCTTACAAATTATTTACAGACACACAGTACATTCTTAAATAGATACATGATCATCTGAATGGTCTTTGTTCCTCTCTAAGGTTTTTGCTTATTTCTTTCCCTCTATTTCTAGACTTTTGAGCATGACACTTCACTGTTTCATTTAGTCATTATTAAAGCACACACTATCCGATGTGCTCTAAAAGTTAAGGTATGAATCCATCTTTTTTAATCATTTATTTTAAAGATAAACGGGTCCAATTTAATTATATAATGATAGGACTGGATAAGAAATAAGTAAAAAAGCAGCTCAAGAACTTAGCATGATCCTCCACTTTAAAAGACAGTAAGAAAGTCTTACTCCTTGCAAGGAGAGGACTAAGCAGTTCAAGATGTGTTAAAATGCACACATTTCTTCTTTTTGTTTTTCGATTGCTACTAGAGCTTTGCTTTGTTAATGCTCTTTATTATTTCTATTCACACTCATTTCATAAATAATGACAGGAACGTTTCAAACCACCTCAGTGAATCAAGCTGGATGAATCTAACCAAGCATCTCGGCTCTGCTCTTAAGCCTTAGGAGAAAACATTTTTCTCAGCCAGTAATCTCAGCTGTACTCTGAAAAAAAACGTTCAAATAACAGCAAGACTGAGACAGTTTGAGAACAATAACCATCCGCATGTGCTTGTAATCGTGCTGCTGCGGTGCCTCATGCACACAAATTAACTGTTTTGGCTTGTTTTGTTTTTAATTCCATAGTGGCAAATTTTGTGCAGTGGAATTATTGTATGAAATGCAGAAGCAATCTGCAAACAAATCTCCTTCTTTTAAGTAAACATATGGAATTTTAACCATATTAAAGAGCAATAACTCAGGTTTTTAATAGATATATATTTTAAATGTTGTCTTCACAAGATGAATTTCTATCCAAAAAACATTTTATCCCATACCAGTGTTATACAGTGTACTCTCTAGAGGAAGAAAACTACTCACTGTTAATAGTACAGAATACTGGTATCAATCACACGAACATAGAGAACAATTGAGTAAGTGAATAAACTAATTAATTTATGACTTCCTTACATCTACTGATGCAAGGCACCACGACACCATGTTGAACTCTAGGTTATCCTGACGTTAACAAAATGGCACCTCTGCTAGATTGAAAAGAACAACAAATTTAATTTAAAAGAATTGGGGAAGTGAATGTAGATGATTTGCAAGTTGTTTTGAAGTCAGGAATTTATTTTTGCATAAAGTATTTCAACAAACACAAATGTGAGAACTAGAGAGATAGAGCTATTTGCTGCGAAGAAATCTACACTATCAAAACTGTGGGAGCCTTCAGATGTCTGCTTTTTGTTACAGGCACATTTTCATTTGTTTAATTCCATATTTTAGTTTAATTAATTGAAGTCCTTCAGTAAGTCCAAAACTATCTGAGTAGCACCAGAAATGTAACATTAATATGATACTTTCTATATCAAAATGCCTAAAGCGTTCCTACATGGATCACGGGAGTACTTTAGGGCCCATTTTCCAAAAATGCATTAAAAGTGAAAACTGTGATCTACAAATTCTGCAATCTAACCCACCCTGTTTTAAAGCACATCAGATACTATTGTAGGTTTACTGTACATCAAGAAATTCAGACCAAATAGCACTGATAGCTGTTTTCTTACATTTTATTTATCTACCTTATTGTAACCTGTAGATACTTTCTGTTTTTGGTTCACTAGTGCTAGTTTATCAAAGGGTGGCTTGTCCTCTTCAGGTTGGAGGGGAGTTCCTGCCTCAAGTGGAGGAGTTCAAGTATCTCGGGGTCTTGTTCACGAGTGAGGGAAGAATGGAGCGGGAGATTGACAGACGGATCGGTGCGGCTGCCGCAGTAATAGGGGCGCCGTGCCAGTCCGTTGTGGTGAAGAGAGAGCTGAGCCGAAAAGCGAAGCTCTCGATTTACCGGTCGGTCTACGTTCCTACCCTCACCTATGACCATGAACTTTGGGTCATGACCGAAAGAATGAGATCCCGGATACAAGCGGCTGAAATGAGCTTCCTCCGTAGGGTGGCCGGGCACTCCCTTAGAGATAGGGTGAGGAGCTCGGCCATTCGGGAGGGGCTCGGAGTAGAGCCGCTGCTCCTCCACATCGAGAGGAGCCAGTTGAGGTGGCTCGGGCATCTATACCGGATGCCTCCTGGACGCCTTCCTCGGGAGCTGTTCCAGGCACATCCCACCAGGAGGAGGCCCAGGGGACAGCCCAGGACACGCTGGAGGGACTATGTCTCTCGGCTGGCCTGGGAACGCCTTGGGCTCCCCCCGGAGGAGCTGGAGGAGGTGTCTGGGGAGAGAGACGTCTGGGTGTCTCTGCTGAGTCTGCTGCCCCCGCGAACCGGTTACGGATAAGCGGAAGACGACGAGTACGAGTACGAGTAGTGCTAGTTTATTTTTTTATTTTGTTTTTATTTGATGCACATGGTCCCAGTTGGTAGCATTGTTTCCTTGCAGGAGAAAGGTTGTGGGATCTGATCCTGGCCTTGGAGTTTGTATGCGTTCTCTCCGGATACTCAGGCTTCCTCCCATAGTCTGAACACAAGACTGTTAGGTTAATTGGTCTCTCTAAATTGCCGTAAGTATAAGTGTCTGCTTACATGGTTGTTTGTCCCATGTGTCTCTGTGTTACCCTGCATAGACTGGCAACCTGTCCAGGGTGTACCCCACCTCTCACCCAATGACTACTGGGGAGAGGTTGCAGCCCCTTTTCATCCCTGCAATGACAAGTGGGTACATGAATAGGTGGATTTTTTCATTTGGCCTATATGTTGGTGACATACACAATTTTTCTGTAGTGAACTATGAAGATCTATTCTTTTTTTATTCTATTCTATAATCTTAGCACTTTTACGAGAACATCATCCTTTTATTGCATGGTATGGTGGTGGCAGCATTTGATATGTGTATGTTTCATATATTTGTTTTGTTTCCTGTTCGTTTTGTTATTGTCGTTGTTTCTTGTTTAGACTTATCTGCAGTAAATACAATTATGGTTGGAACTAAAGGAACATTGGACTATGTTGAATATACAGTAGACAGACACTGTCTTTGAGAGATTATGAATCTTTTAGCATAGCAACAAATCCAAGCAAAATACTTTAAAATAATAATTAAAAAAATTCATTCATTCAACGTTCATCTTTGAATCTCTATTTCACCTGTTTGGTCTAGTCTGCTCTCAAGAGAATCTAGAAAGACCCATGCTCTCCAAGCCATGCAATTAGGGCTATGCTCAATTTTTTTTAAGGAAATTGTTTGCTTTTGGACAATTAGCTTTCTCATATAAAGTTATAAAGGCATGGAACAAGCTCCCCACTGAATTGAAAACATACACAAATTACTTTTTTTTTGCCAGAGGAGCAAGAATATATATTTTAAGTAAGCAAATGTTATGTGATTGTTTTTTGAATCTGACAGTTCATGTGGGTAATTTTCTATATTTATCTGCCTCTGGGACCTTAGATAAAAATTTGCTGGAAAATGGTCAAATCTGGTGCAGTACATCTTTGCTCGTTGTGCTCAATGTTTATGGTCCCAGATAATCAAACAAAACAAAGGAAATGAATAAACTGTCTTTTGTTTTGTTTTTTTATGAAAAAAATCTGTGAAATAAACCTGCTAACCTTTGTTTACATTTGTGGTTGTTGTTCAAGGGTTTGTGGCAGAGGTCTTATTATATAACCTGTCCGTATCTAATAACTTTATTGTTGAGGTTAATCCAGAGATAGTGACAGGAGCCAGCAATATTCACAATCATTGTTCAATGATTTCCCATGGGACAGCATGATCAGCGTATCATCTCTCTCACTGAGATGACTCAATCATTAATAATACATTGAATGGCTAGCTTACCACTCAGATCGCTTCATTAAACGCTTCATTTTTTTTAACACCAGTAACTTCTGGGGAGGGAAGAAGAAACATTTTATTTAAATATTTATTTATTCGCTAAAGTTTTATTGTTTGCTGTGCATGTCCCACTCTTGCAGGAATGTTTTCCAAATCTTGCAATTCTTTTGCTCTAATTGCATTGTTTCTATGAGAGATTTGCACACGTTTTTGCATAAGGTCACAGTTTTCCTCTCTGTAGCCACAGGCAAAGCAGATGCAGAAGCAACCTAACAGGGTCATCTAAACTGACCGAGAGCTCCAGGTCTTTATCCAATGAGGTATTCTTGAAATTCTAACATCTGAAGGGAGGAATCATCTCACAATGGCATATCTAAATCAGTAATTTACCTTACAGATTGTAAAAGATAGAATGATTTGTTGCTAATGATTCCTTTAATTGTAAAAGGTATTAATTGAGAAAAAATGGATGAGATTACGTGTATTTTACAGACATGTGCTGTGCTAACTTTTAATATCAGGATAAAAAGACACTTGGCATGTGATTACATCCTTTTTACTTAAACGTAATAAACAACAAAAGTGTGTTTGGTTGTTATTGTGGGTTGCTGGCTATGCACTATTTTGATATTTCCTCCACCCTTGTCCCAACCTTAATTCCAGCGTCACCCCGCCCTCAGGGCAACAGTAATTAGGACATAGATTCATCAGTGCCCCTCACCTAAATAGTTTTGTTTATGGGCCTCTGTCTGTTTCTGCAAACATATGACTTGTACTCTGTAGTAAAAAAAACAAAAATGTAATTTATTGTCTAAATTATTATTAATTTACCTGTCAGTCTTGAATAGCTATGCTTAATAGCTCACTTACAGCATACACTGTACACATTCAACTTATTTCTTGAAAATACATTTTTGTGTTGCTGATTTACTCATCACACGTCTATGCTTGTACCAGATAGTGTTACAATCTTAGAAATGTGAATACATATAGTAATTCCCTGTTTAAAGGAAGTTAATAATATAAAGGTATTTTACACCTGCTGCAGTCTCTCACTTCTGGTCGCTCTTTGTTAACATTTATGTTTATCATTGAAATGAGAGAGGCATGATAATCTTCAGCTGAACAACTGTAAACACAAGTTACAAAGCATGTCTCACAGCCAAAATGCAATTTAGAGCTTTTGCTTTACGCTTCATTTTTAAAGTGTAAAATAGGTGTCAGTGCAGTTGTGACTGGTGGATAGCTTAGTAAATGGGACTGTGCAGCAACCATTAAGTGAACATAAACCCCTAAAATGATGTAATTCTAAAAGGTAAATTGTAAATAAAACCTTACACCTTATTCACCTTAAATGAAAGGAGAAGTGTGAAGTGATGAAGACATAAAACAACATTTACAGTTTCATTTCCTAATTTCTTATTAGAGAGGTAAAAGATATGGTTATGTCTTTATACTCAGAGACAGCAAGAGGTAGGATAGCAGCTATAAGCCTAATTTCAAGGTTCATTATTGCTGTTCAGACATGAACACAGTAGTACTTTAAAACTTGTAGGTGCAGTCATGGTCTAATTGGCAGTAAAGTGTTTTGTTTTCATTTGTTTATCTATTTATTTGCTGGCTTAGACTTTCAGGGCCAGTGGAGCACAAAATTGCTGTGCAAATATATATTATTCGCTACATGGCAGATTCATTGTCTCCATGGAAACTCATCTCCAATTAGTATTGGGTCAAGAGAGAACATTGGGTGAAAAAGAAAGTGGCACCAGTTGAGGACACAGAAAAACAACAGGGTAGACATATTTTATGTTTATAACTATATTGCAGAGAATTTTGTGGCTTTTTTCAAATCTTTGTTTTAGTAAAGCTTTGAGCTGCTGTTACAGATTTTGGCTAAAAATACGTAAGATTAGCATTTTTTTTTTTTTTTTTTGTAGCCGTACTGCTGTTAACTGTTTTTATATATATACAGTACAGACCAAAAGTTTGGACACACCTTCACATTCAAAGAGTTGTCCTTATTTTCATGACTATGAATATTGTAGCTCCACACTGAAGGCATCAAAACTATGAATTAACATGTGGAATTATATACTGAACAAAAAAGTGTGAAACAACTGAAAATATGTCTTATATTCTAGGTTCTTCAAAGTAGCCACCTTTTGCTTTGATTACTGCTACGCACACTCTTGGCATTCTGTTGATGAGCTTCAAGAGGTAGTCACCTGAAATGGTTTTTCCAACAGTCTTGAAGGAGTTCCAGAGATGCTTAGCACTTGTTGGCCCTTTTGCCTTCACTCTGTGGTCCAGCTCAACCCAAACTATCTCAATTGGGTTCAGGTCCGGTGACTGTGGAGGCCAGGTCATCTGGCGCAGCACCCATCACTCTCCTTCTTGGTCAAATAGCCCTTACACAGCCTTGAGGTGTGTTTGGGGTCATTGTCCTGTTAAAAAATATATTATTGTCCAACTAAACGTAAACCGGATGGAATAGCATGCCGCTGCAAGATGCTGTGGTAGCCATGCTGGTTCAGTATGCCTTCAATTTTGAATAAATCCCCAACAGTGTCACCAGCAAAGCACCCCCACAACATCACACCTCCTCCTCATGCTTCACGGTGGGAACCAGGCATGTAGAGTCCATCCGTTCACCTCTTCTGCGCCGCACAAAGACACAGTGGTTGGAACCAAAGATCTCAAACTTGGACTCATCAGACCAAAGCACAAATTTCCACTGGTCTAATGTCCATTCCTTGTGTTCTTTAGCCCAAACAAGTCTCTTCTGCTTGTTGCCTGTCCTCAGCAGTGGTTTCCTAGCAGCTATTTTACCATGAAGGCCTGATTCCCACAGTCTCCTCTTAACAGTTGTTCTAGAGATGTGTCTGCTGCTAGAACTCTGTGTGGCATTGACCTGTTCTCTAATCTGAGCTGCTGTTAACCTGCGATTTCTGAGGCTGGTGACTCGGATGAACTTATCGGGTGCAGCAGAGGTGACTCTTGGTCTTCCTTTCCTGGGGCGGTCCTCATGTGAGCCAGTTTCTTTGTAGCGCTTGATGGTTTTTGCAACTGCCCTTGGGGACACTTTCAAAGTTTTCCCAATTGTTCGGACTGACTGACCTTCATTTCTTAAAGTAATGATGGCCACTCATTTTTCTTTACTTAGCTGCTTTTTTCTTGTCATAATACAAATTCTAACAGTCTATTCAGTAGGACTATCAGCTGTGTACTGTATCCACCTTCTGCACAACACAACTGATGGTCCCAACCCCATTTATAAGGCTTGAAATTCCACTTATTAAACCTGACAGGGCACACCTGTGAAGTGAAAACCATTTCAGGTGACTACCTCTTGAAGCTCATCAACAGAATGCCAAGAGTGTGCGTAGCAGTAATCAAAGCAAAAGGTGGCTACTTTGAAGAACCTAGAATATAAGACATATTTTCAGTTGTTTCATACTTTTTTGTTCAGTATATAATTCCACATGTGTTAATTCATAGTTTTGATGCCTTCAGTGTGGAGCTACAATTCATAGACATGAAAATATATATAATATATATATATATATATATATATATATACACAGGGGTTGGACAATGAAACTGAAACACCTGTCATTTTAGTGTGGGAGGTTTCATGGCTAAATTGGACCAGCCTGGTAGCCAGTCTTCATTGATTGCACATTGCACCAGTAAGAGCAGAGTATGAAGGTTCAATTGGCAGGGTAAGAGCACAGTTTTGCTCAAAATATTGAAATGCACACAACATTATGGGTGACATACCAGAGTTCAAAAGAGGACAAATTGTTGGTGCACGTCTTGCTGGCGCATCTGTGACCAAGACAGCAAGTCTTTGTGATGTATCAAGAGCCACGGTATCCAGGGTAATGTCAGCATACCACCAAGAAGGACGAACCACATCCAACAGGATTAACTGTGGACGCAAGAGGAAGCTGTCTGAAAGGGATGTTCGGGTGCTAACCCGGATTGTATGCAAAAAACATAAAACCGCGGCTGCCCAAATCACGGCAGAATTAAATGTGCACCTCAACTCTCCTGTTTCCACCAGAACTGTCCGTCGGGAGCTCCACAGGGTCAATATACACGGCCGGGCTGCTGTAGCCAAACCTTTGGTCACTCATGCCAATGCCAAACGTCGGTTTCAATGGTGCAAGGAACACAAATCTTGGGCTGTGGACAATGTGAAACATGTATTGTTCTCTGATGAGTCCACCTTTACTCTTTTCCCCACATCCGGGAGAGTTATGGTGTGGAGAAGCCCCAAGGAAGCGTACCACCCAGATTGTTGCATGCCCAGAGTGAAGCACGGGGGTGGATCAGTGATGGTTTGGGCTGCCATATCATGGCATTCCCTTGGCCCAATTCTTGTGCTAGATGGGCGCGTCACTGCCAAGGACTACCGAACCATTCCTGAGGACCATGTGCATCCAATGGTTCAAACATTGTATCCTGAAGGTGATGCCGTGTATCAGGATGACAATGCACCAATACACACAGCAAAACTGGTGAAAGAATGGTTTGATGAACATGAAAGTGAAGTTGAACATCTCCCATGGCCTGCAGAGTCACCAGATCTAAATATTATTGAGCCACTTTGGGGTGTTTTGGAGGAGCGAGTCAGGAAACGTTTTCCTCCACCAGTATCACGTAGTGACCTGGCCACTATCCTGCAAGAAGAATGGCTTAAATCCCTCTGACCATTGTGCAGGACTTGTATATGTCATTCCCAAGACGAATTGACGCTGTACTGGCCGCAAAAGGACACCATACTAATAAATTATTGTGGTCTAAAACCAGGTGTTTCAGTTTCGTTGTCCAACCCCTGTATATATATTATATTAGGTTGGCTAGCATTACTCAACCAGCGACCTTTGCATGTATTCTGTCTAGAAAGTAGATCTTTAGATCTACCCAGATTTAATAGGCTGTTAGCATTTTTAAATCCATAATATTTCACAACAGACAGAGGGTTAAAACTTAAAAGGATAAAACACAACAACTTTTCAGTACTCCATTTAGCCTTTCTGTTTTCTGTTTTAATTATCGCTCTCACACAGCCTGAGTAAACAGGCATGCTTTGGCATGTTGTAAATAACACAGTGTCCCTTTAAATAGCTAATTACACGTGTGACACCTCACTGAAAAATCAGCTAACTTGTTCACTCAGTAACAGCATCAACACTGAAGAGTGTTGTTATTAGTTGTAGGGCTTACATGATGCATTTCCTGATCAAAAATGGATCAGTTGTTCGGTCAATCACTGTCTGGTTGCTGGTCAAGGCCAATCTATTGAAGAAGTAAATAATGGTGTGTTTCACAAACACTATTAATCTTATTCCAGACGTGGAGTTTTAGGTGCATAACAAAAGAAAACAAAAACAGTTATATGGCTTTCAGTTCATTTTCTGACATTTAAAATGATGTATGTACTACTGCTCTAACACATACTGTAGTTTCATCTGTACGGTTGCAGATCATTTTCAAGCTTTTTATTTAACTAAAATTGAAAATCTAAGTAAATTAAAAGCAACCTAAAAGATGAAAGCAGTAAAATGTCTGCTTTAAAGAAAAATTCACACACCAGTTTAGGCAATGACTGGTTTTATAAACTCTCTAACTCAGCCTTTTGTCTTGGAGAGTGCGAGCCATAAAATATGGATGAATGCAGAGCACAAGAAAAAGTGACAGGCAGGTAGTGAAGAAAACAGATGGACCAAGAAATAAAATAGTGAATGAGGACTGATGACAAAGACTGGTCAGGGAAATGTATCTGCACATGAGCCATTCGCTTCCCAATCCCCCATCCTTCACATCTGCTCAATCTCCTTCCATTACAGACCAGCTGTATCCTCCTGTGTGTGCAGCGTTGGTGTCATTTCCATCCACTGCTTTGCTCTTATCTCTGGTGCCACTGGAAAATGACAAAACTGGAACCACGGCAGAACTTTCTGTTCCGCGCTCCGTGGTAAGAAAATTGCCCTCTTTCCACTCTTCTTGGTCTATTTCATACAGCTGTAGTAGAGGCTCCATATTCAATTAGTGGGAACCATGCCACGCATTGTCAGTTCTTTCCTGCACATATAAATAATAATATTTTGAATATATAAAAGACCTGAGAATAATGGCATCTAAAATATACATTTTAAAGGCTGTGTGTAAATCAGCTTCTCTTTATCTGGCATCTAAAAGAACCATTTTTAATTAATCACGATGATTTACGGTTAAGGGAACATAACATCTTTTTCTCACTCTGCTTAAATTATCTCTAATCCCACTTAATTCAGTACTAGATTTACTACTCACTGCTGGGCTTGTGTTGTTTATTTAGGTCTAGTTTTTTTTCCAGATAAAGCTCCTGCCATCTCATCACACCCACACACAAAAACCCAGGAACCATCTTCAGAATTTCTTCCTTCTGCTGTCTCTTTCATGCAAGTACTATTTGTGGGCTTTGTCTGTCTGACTTTCAGGTTTGTGCATGTGTGTGTTGTGAATACGAGCATCACATTTTGCTTGTGTGGGGCGAATCTATATATAAGCCATCATGTGCAATAATGAAAATGGGAAAGGATTAATACTTGGATACCGCTGACTTACAAAACATATTGCAACCTCTGAAAACTTTACAGGAAAGAGTTATTTACCATTCAGTCTATTCATTTGTTTAAAAGGGCCTATTTAGATTAAGTGTAGTCACTATTAAGGTTGCATGATTTATTTTTGTTCTTTCAATGTAATATAAAATGCATTTTTCCTCAGCTTTTGATCATGTTTCATTCAAAATGCTGCTGATGCTGATGTTCTGTCCTGGGAACATTTGTCTATCTAAGATCAGAATTTTCTACAACATCTTGTGTGTGGGGTGAATCTAAAACTTGAACCAAGGCATACACACACAAATTCAGACTTCAAAGTTAGATTTCCATTAACTGCATGATGGCCCAGTACCTGCGTGTAGATTAACAGTCATCAGGACATGACAATCCTAAGTGCTTAAACAGAAAACAACAACTTCTATTCTTCTGTCTTACCTGTTATCCAAAAAGGTTCAGCTGCCGGAATGAGTTCTCGTTTTTTCTTGTGTTCAAATCGTCATCTGCTTCATTCTAAAGTGTCTGATTCATTGAGTTTATTTTTCTGACCCTCATAAAATGTGAACTAAACATTATTTTCAGGTGGACAGAATCTAGAATTTAGAATACCTAAACCTGATCCAAACAAGTTTAGGTTGTGACATTATGTGCGGCAAATTGGAAGTAAAGTTTTATGTCCTTGTTCAGTCTTATAAAAGAGCTACTGGTTCTAACAGTGCTAAAAATTGATTGCCCGAGGAGAGGAAGCTAGAGTCAGATTCACAACCTTTAAACTGCAGGATGACTACTCCTCCCATATTTTTCAGTCTGCTCAGTTTTCTCTAACATCTGTTAGTTATCTATTAATATTGACTTCCACAGTAATTAGTCAATCACCATGATGTCTAGTTGGTCAGCTATCTCCTTTTTCTAAGTTAGGGGCCGGAAATTCAACCAGATCTGAGACAGTAACTCTACAGTTTGGGTATGGAGTTTTGTTTTTGCTTTGCCTGCATAAAGCTTACACACTGTTGTTATGAACTGGAGCATCTATGCATGGGTTGCAACTTGGGTTCTGTCTGAGGTGGCAGACTGTGATCTAAATTTTTCTTGTGCTGAGTATGAGTTATTGTGCTATCATAATTTGCACAGCCCTTTATTCTTGTCTTAATAGTTGTAGGATTTCCCTATGTCAGGCAGTTCCTCAGTCTTCTATTGGTACAGGCAATACAGGCATTTTTTGTAGTGATGCCTTTTTCTTGTTCTCCACACTGGGTTCTTGTTTCCAGAGACATTTTTTTTGGCCGTTTGTCATTTGTGGTCATCTTCTAGATGTAATACAGGATGTTTATTCTTTCATACTGAGTTGTTTTGTTCACAAATATAAATCAGGGCCCGTATTCACAAAGAATCCTAAGACTAAAAGTAGGTCCTTGGGGCGTCATTCTAATAAAAATAAAAAAAGTTCGAATTCTAAGATTTTTCTTAGAATTTCCCCTCAGTAAGATAACAGTTATTCACAAAGTACCTTAGGCATTAAGAGAGCCCCTAACATGAGGAAATGTGAATAGCAGTGAGGATGACTTTTAGTGAGCTTAAGATTGTCCTAATCATACAAGCTGGCGGAAAGACCAATAGAAAGGAGAGATATTCTCCATACAATAAAAAACAGTGAATTAATAGAATACTACCAGCTAGATCATGCAGGGATCCATCCCCTAAACAGTCGAGTAAATAAACTTCTATAACAATCATACAATTATTACTATAGAAATAAGAAAACTCTATCCTTTTAAGGGGAAATTAAATATTTTCAGCAGCAGGACAGATTACAGGTGCACCTCTAGTAAGGTAATACTAGGAAGAATAAATTAAAAATCATGAATAAAAAGTGAACAAAATTACAAACAATATACTACATAATTATTGAAATATTTATAGACTGTAAAATGCTTTCAAAAAAACATTTTTGAAAAAATTGGAAAACATCGCATTGATTGCATGGCAATGCCCATTTGTTTTCACCGTGATCCCAGCAGGCTCTGCTCCTCTGTCCAGTTCGGTTTTCTCCACCTTTTGTTCTCCAGCTTGTCTTCGTTGTTTTACCAAATCAACCCTCTTTATACAAGAAGGAAATCACAGTAAAATGTATATATTAATATCAAATAGATAAGGTAGGATAATAAGCTAATCAAAATAATGATGAGCATGTAAATAAGTTTTCGTTATCGTCGTCTTCCACTTTATCCGTGACCGGGTCGCTGTGGCAGCAGACTCAGTAGAGACACCCAGACGTCCTTCTCCCCAGACACGTCCTGCAGCCCCTCCGGGGAGAGCCCAAGGAGTTCCCAGGCCAGCCGAGAGACATAGTCCCTCCAGCGTGTCCTGGGCGATCCCCTGGGCCTCCTCCTGGTGGGACACCTGGGACACCTCCCAAGGAAGGCGTCCCGGAGGCATCCGGTATAAATGCCCGAGCCACCTCAACTGGCTCCTCTTGATGTGGAGGAGCAGCGGCTCTACTCCGAGCTCCTCCTGAATGGCTTAGCTCCTCATCCTATCTCTAAGGGAGTGCCTGGCCACCCTACGGACAAAGCTCATTTCAGCCACTTCTATCCGGGATCTCGTTCTTTCGGTCATGACCCAAAGTTCATGGCCATAGGTGAGGGTAGGAACGTAGACTGACCAGTAAATCTAGAGCATCGCTTTCGGCTCAGCTCTCTCTTCACCACAACCGACTGGCACAGCGTCACTAAGTTTTAACATCATGATTTACACATTTCTTAATCCAGTCTAAATTCTGTGATCCGTTATTTCTCTCCATTGATTACTAGGAGCACATTTAACATGTTTAATGTTGTTTTATTGTTTTTTTTAACAACCAATCAGAGCTCTTAGAAGATAGCGTCACACCTAGAGAAGGGGTTAAGCACACCTCCTGACTAAGAAAGGACTTTCTGTCATCTCCTTGATCAGAGTCGCTCTCAGCAGAGAACAGAATCACTCTTAAGCTAGGAGTTCTTAGGCTAAGATAGGAGCTCTCTGAGAGGAATCTGAGAATCTTTGTGAATACGAGCCCAGAAGTTTATAGATCCTCATTCTCACTCCGTCCAGCTAATGTACAACCCCTGGAAATTGTCAGGATCTGTGTCTGCTGATCATGTCTCTAACCAGTCTTCCACAAGGGGGACCAGGGGTCCTGGAATCTGGAGGGTGACAGGTGTAGCTCATCTGGTCATCAGCCACGGTGCTATAAGAAGGAGGACTGCCAGCTCTTCAGCGGCTGACTGTTTTGCCCCTGTGGTATTACACCCAGCTCTCGTGAATCTTGTCTTGTCAAGTATTGTGCTATCCTAAGCCTCTTAGTAACTTTGCTCCTCTCTACACAGATCTCGCTCTATGCATCATTGTCTTCATTTCGAAGAACCATTGGAATTTCCCACGGACCGTGAACCTCAACGGATATCTTACCTTGGCTGGCAGTCAACCGTATCAACGTACCATCTCAGTGGCGAAACCTGTCCACCCTCCTCAAAGGACTATCACTCTGGCTCCTATCGGCATCTATCTCAGGATCAGCACTCAGTCCCGACGCATTCTCTCCCTGGCGGATACCGCCGCCTCATCAGTAAGCATAATTGCAATCTGCGTTTCATTATTCATATTACTGAATACTTACTCTGGTTCCTCCATCACAGTTCTGCTCTGCTTCCCTGTTCCCGGACCCTCACTCCAGATCTTTAATAAAAGTAACTAAAACGTTCTCTGTCTCAGAGTGTTCTCTGCATGTGGGTCAAGTCGGCAGTTCGAACTATGCATTTGAATGGCATGCGTTGCGCATGAGTGAATTTGCTCTAGAATAAGTAAAGCACGCATTCAGTTTGAAGCTCAAAGTGTTTTGCAATGAGCTGCTTTCAGAATTGAATTTTGTTGAACTTTGTGATATACGTTGACAAATACTCACCCAAAAGACACAGATTTTCTGTTAAACCGCTCCCACACGAGGACAAAGTTTCTTGGTCAATTGGGAAACAGCACTCTTCACAAGCCCCACACTGCTTACTCATACTCTCACTTTAAAATCAAAATTTTCTCTCTGTTGCTGTTTCTGTCCCTCTGTGCCTAACTAATTAAGTTTCCTCATCCTTATTCTGCTTGTCTTAAGTTGAATCTATTTTATATATAATGTTCTGCTTTATTCTACTTCTGACTGTCATTTGATTTAGATTAATGTAAGTTTAGGGTCATAATGCCAGAAGGTGAATCTCTACTAAAGTCTTTAATCTTATGCATCCGCTAACAGATTTTCTTCCATTTTTTTCCTGTATTTAGCTCCATTTATCCTCTATCAACTTTGACCAGTTTCCCTTTCCCTGCTCACACAGCATAATGCTGCCAACACCATGTGGCACCATGGGGATGACCATATTGTGTTAAAGGGGGGTCTCTTGGGATTATTAAAGTTTATGTTGAATCTTGAATCGTAGGAAGTGTTGGATTTCCACCACATTTATGGTTTTACAGGTTGGCCTAATAATTCAGTTTGGTCTCATCCGACCAAAACACATTCTTCCTGATGTTTGCTTTGTTTCCTACATGGCTTGTGGAAAACTATAAACAGAACTTCATCTGGCTTTCTTTTAGCAATGACCTTCCTCTTGTCCAAAATGTCCCATATTGGGCGCAGCACTGGTGGTGTAGGGGTTTAAGCGTGGGACCACATATACAGGCTATAGTCCTCAAAAGCGGCTGTCCCTGGTTCGAGTCCCGGACCTGGTGACCTTTGCCGAATGTCTCCCCCTCTTTCCTGTCTACCTACTATCAAAAATAAAGGCCTCTAGTGCTGAAAACATTCTTAAAAAGAAAAAAAAAAGTCCAATATTTGTGGAGTTCATGACTGAAAAGATATCTGTCACTGGATTTTCCCACCTGTAGTGGGGATATTTGCAGCTCCTTCAGAGCTAAAAGTGCCTCTTTCGCTGTTTCTCTGATTAAGTTACTTTCGGTAAATAGCTATGTCCTCTTTGGCTTACATTTTATGCAACGCTTTTTCCATTGCAGTTAATAGATTGAACAGTGCTCAGTGAGATATTCAAATTGGTTTTGTATTTAAATGTTGTAGTCTAACCAAACGTTCATTTAACCTTGTCCACAATCTTTTTTCTAACCAGTCTGCAGCATTCCTCGATCTTGATGCTGTTTGTGCACTAGTGTTGTCTGAGGCCTTCACAGAACAACTGAATTTATACTTAGATTAAATTACTCACAGGTGAACTCTGTTTTCAAAATAGGTGACTTCAACTATTTGCACTGGCTTTAAATTAAGGGCATAAGAGTAACGGGTGCTGGAAACATAGGCCAGACTTTTTAACCGTCCTACAATAAAAATTGCCTGAGAAAAAAATGGGTGGTCTATCACTTCAAATCTTAATAATATACATTCAAATTTGTATTTGTAAGATGAGGAAATATGGAAAGGTTCAAGGTGTACAAATACTTCTGCAATGCCCAGTATATTAAACCTGTCTTCAAGTCAGTCCTGAGACTCACAAGTAATATGATAGCTGCACTATCTGAAGAGTCAGCGGAGTCCAGCCCAATTATTCCCTCAAGGTACGAATGCTGTCCAGAATGTCCAGATTATCACCACCACAACAAACAAATAAATGCAAGCAGCATACTCTTCATAGTCCTCCTGCGAAATGAGGGCCTTATATGAACCCCTGGACAGAATTCAGACTTGCTGTCCTATTTCTTCCTTTGCGTGTACAAAGGAAAAAAGAAAACACATCCAAGGGTATCTCTGTTCCCACTGACTCTTCATCTACACCCTCAAGTCGAACAAAATCATGCTTCTCTTAGTCCTGGGGACTACAGGTACAGCCTGCATTACTGGGTTTCTTCTGCTGAGCTCAGCTCCCATTGCAGCAGAAAATACTTGACCACCTGAGTATTTTTAAAAATCCTAAATCTAATCATTTAATTGATTTAATAAACAAATCTCTTTTTGGAGCAAACCATTTGCTGTGAAAAAAAGTTTATAATTTCTGTTGCAGTTTGTTCTGTTAAATCTAGTTGTAATGATAAAGTTTTCATTTGTTACTTGTGAAAAATGCTCTTTACTTTATCTTGGTGGCTCCCTGTAGCAGTAAAATCGCAAAACTGCTGTTGACAAGTACATAAATTGCCATTTTCTTTTTGCTGTGTGAAAACAAGCTTCCAAACCAAATAAAAAATCAAAGTTAAATGACTATAAAGGTAAGCATGTGCTGTAAATCACCCTGTAAACAAAGATATCCAGTATACAAAGACTTGTATTTTTGGAACTATCTACAAAAAAGTAGCTTGTTGTCTGAGTAACTAACTGAGGTGAGCAGCTCATCTTCATATTCATTTCAAGCATTTAAAAAAAGTATACCTTCAATTGTGTTCTCGTAATTTTAATGACACAACCAGATCTCAAAACAAGAGTCTGGATTCCAATCAAAGAGGATGTGGATGTAAATGACAACACTGTGACGCTGCTGACTATTATATGTTATAAATAACTATGTGGTGGAAGAAGTGTTCAGATCCACAAAGCATAAATTTAACCTATTAAGGTAAATAAAAGTCTTGCTTTCTCGGTGTGTCATCTAAGCAAAGGATCCCTTAAAGTCAGTCATTAATGTCCACGCCCAATCAGTGTTACAACACTGCTGGAACATCAGCGTCCTTTTCCATAATGAACGTTCAAATCTAAAACCACTTAATTGTTCGGCATGTTGGTGGCAGAATCATACTGAGGATTGTTTGGTTGATGAAGTGGAGGACTACCTAAAAAACGTTTAATGTCATCCTAAATAAGCAGCTTGATGGTTGAAACATGGAGATATTGAGGTGTTCCGACAAGACAATGACCCCAAACAACTATTCAAACTGGTTTTGGAACAGATAAATCAGTCTAACATTAAGCTTTTGAAGTCAGGTACATACATTACAATTAATCTTAATCAATGAACAGTGCAGTCAGATTCTGTTATTTATTCAAATTGGATAAAAAGTTTTTCTGTCTAAGGAAACCCAGCAGATTGCATCCAGGCAGTGACTTGCAGCATTCAATCCTCCCGGATGAGCATGTAGAGACAGTGGACAGTCACTGGCGTTGACTTTGCAGCAATCCCTCATACTGAGCATGCAAGTAGCGACAGTGGAGAGGAAAAACTCCCTTTTAACAGGAAGAAACCTCCAGCAGAACCAGGCTCAGTGGGAGCGGCCATCTGCTACGACTGACTGGGGGTTAGAAAGAACAGGGCAGAGACACAAAGAGAACAAAGAAGCACTGATCCAGGGGTACTTTCTATGGGAAGGAAAAGTAAATGTTAATGGATGTAGATCCATTGTCCATACCTACTCACTCTTGAAGGGCTGTGGGGGGTGGAGGGGGTATTTATCTCCAGAGTCCCAATTTTATGTGCTAGACCAAGTAAATTAGTTCAAAAATGAAGAAGTGAAAGAAAATGAAAGATGTTTTTTTGTTTTGTTTTACCATTTAAACATCTTAGAACTGCAGTGTGTTGCATTTACAGCTGCAGGTCTTTTTTGGGTTTGTCTCGACCAGCTTTGCTTATCTAACAGAAATGTATCCCCATTTTTCCTGGTAAATTAATTTAGGCTGAGTAAGATTGGAGGGATAGCATATGTGAGCAACAATTTTCAAGTGGTTTCAGATGTGGCATTTGATTGGGCCATGTTAGCAAGTAAATATGTTTTGAACTAAACCATTTCATTGTAGCTCTATCTGTGTATCTTGGCTTGGTACCCTGCTGGAAGGCAAATCTCCTACCCAGTCTCTCTTTTTTTGCAGACTCTAATAGTTCTCATGCCCTGTGTTTAGCTTGATCTATTGTCCCATAAAATCTCTATAGCTTCCCTGTGACTGTTGAAGAAACATGTCCTCACAGCATGATGCTGCCACCACAATGTTTGATGGTGAAAATGGGGTGTTCAGGATGATGTTAGATGATCTTAGATACTTCTCTTTTTGTCCTATATATCACTTGTCGCAAACTGCAACCAGAACTTCTTATTGACTTTTTGAAACTCATCTAACGGGGACGGCTTGTGGAGAGCATGTCTTATAGTTGTCCTCCCAAGAGATTCTCCTGAGTTGGGCATCTGTGGCTCATAGGAAGTTACCATGGGTCTCTTGACTGCTTTTCTGATATATGTGCAACCATATCCCTGACCTTTTTAGACTTGGTTTTAATGCTCTCTAACAAACCTATTTTACAGAATAGCTAGTTACTGAACTCTATTCACTAACTAGGTGACTTCTGAAGGCAGTGGATTTTGTTAGGTGTATCAGAGTATTTTTAAATAAAAAATGTACTTCCACTTTGTGTTGGTCTCTCATTTAAAATCCTAATGAAGCACACTGAAGTTCCTGGTTAAAAAAAATGTGAACATGTTAAATGAGAATAGTTTTGCTGGGCACTCTACGATAATATTTACATTCACCTTTTGTATTAAAGGAAAAAAAAACTCAAAGTCCTTTACAATAAGCAGAAATTTTCCTGGTGACATTTAGTCTGTTCACACATATACACTGCATGCCATGTGGTAACAAATTAAAAGACTGATTTTTCTACTGTTTTTCTTTTAGTGTAGCAGAATGTCAGCATATAATAATAACCAGGCAATGTGGTTTTAAAACAAATTTTAATCTATCCATAAATCAGGACCTGAAGATCATGAATAAATCATAAGTAATGAATCTTTCATGTAAATATTTGCAGGAAACTTACATCCTAATCTGGGACTGTATATAAAGTATGTCACATGCTGGTGCAACTTACTTCTGCAAAGCTATTTTTAGCTAAAGTGTTGCCACCCTCTGATGATGTTCATCTTGTTGTTGGTGAACTCACCTGAAGCTACAGGGAGTTATCTCTCTCTGCTCCAATTTAAGCCTGCAGAAGTGAGAGTGCCTTAGAAAGGCGTGCAGTTTTTCGTTACGGGTAAGTTGGTAATGGGAACTCAGCCTTCGGCTTGTAGTGGATGCATGAGGTTTCTCATCAAACTGGAAAGCATGGTAAGATAGTTAATTCAGACAAACCTGGAGGGGCTGTGGTGAATGTTGGGTAATCAGGGAGATGGTGCTGGTGCTGAGGTCAGTTAAGGTTTGAGACACAGATGTGAGCAGTGAGTATAAATGTCATGCTGCAATGCTGAGTCTTCAGTGCAAGGTGCAAACTAATGCTGCTTCTCAGCGCCACACACAGACACTCACATAGGCAATGCATCTTCACACCATTTGTTTTCACTCTGGTTTATAAAGTGGGCTTATTCTGCAGTGAATATGTAGAATATGACATATTTACATAAATAAACATATTACTAGCTTTTTATATGCATACATTGTCATAGTTTGGAGTTTGGGGGTGCTTCAGGTGTTTGAGTTTCAGATCTTCTACCAGGGGTGTGATTCAGGGCAGAGTTTTGCAGTCACACCTGGATGCAGTCTTCTGATGACCACTTATTGCCAGCTCATCAACCGTAATAGTTAGATAACAAGTCAAATATTAACCTTTGCAAACTCTATTTGAGTATTCTAACAGTTTTATGTTTTCTACGTTTTCCAGAGCAAAAGATCAAAGAAGAAGACTCACCTGATCGTACCTCAGAATCCTTGAGCAACTGTTCCTTTCCAAACCACATTCTGATCCTACACTAGAAAACTCCTGGATAACTCCTCAGTTGTTCGGTCGTCTCTCACAGCTCCTTCATCTGCGTCCTCTGCGTTTCCACTATCCCACGCACTTACCAAGTCATATAAAGCATGAGCGGTCCATGGTAGTTATAAGCATGCTCAAAAAGTCCATACAAAGCACTGTCATATGTTCTGCAGTGCCTAGAGGTCTTGTGCAGTGCATGGGAGAATATACTGGCAGATTATCCATGATGTGGGGGCCCTGCACCAGCATGGCTTGTTCATCAAGCATTTGAACAAGGATTGGCCATACAAACATCAAGTATTGCAAAAGTCTCGCTATGATTCATAAAAATTAAAACCTTCAGAGCCTCCATGTGATTGGTTCTCTGGTCAGCATAGACATTTTGTATTTAATATTCTAGATTCCCTCTGATTGGATGCACCCAGATATGCATAGGACCCAGGTTGAAATAATTTTAAGTTGTGCGAAGTACTTAGATAGACATGCTCGGTGGAGGATACTGCACAAAACCTTTATCAGCAGCACCCCCCACCCCCCATATACAGAAAAAAAGTCATAGAAAAAGTACAGCTATTGTTCCCATGGCAATAGCGTTATAATAATAATAGAATGGACTATAGCACATAGATGGATCCTGACGCATTTTGAGAGACAGTCAAGCCAGTCCATAGCCTGGGGTATTGGGTAATTGTAGCCATGCATAGTAAGATCATTATGAGAATGTGCTATTGAAGAATAGAGCACGGTAGGTGGACTGATTTAGGTTTTCCAAATTTACTTTGATTCACTCACATTGTGATAGCTACAGCAGGTCTTGGAGACTGTTGTGGTCCCTAACATTGTGTGAAGGGTCTCTTAACAAAGGGTCAACAATAATAGCTGCTGACATAAGAATACAAATTCAACAAATCAGCTGAGTTAAAATGTAAGTTTGAAACAATTTTGCATGTTTATGTTCCAACTTTGTACAACACAAAGCAAAATCTGTAAGTAAAAAAAACTCTAACTTAAAAATTAAATTAAATTAAACATGCAAACTAGCTTTAAATTGTGAGTCTTTTCTTGCACATTTACTGTATTAAAGAGGCAATTTTCCCAATTTTTGGTGTTAGTTGGTCTTTGTTTTTCTGTGCAAGAAATGTTTTTTTAGTCTGCTCTCTGCAACATTAAGAGGATATGGCCCACTGGCCACAGTTTGATTCCAGTTTTGTTTTTTTATTGTTTTGTGAATAAAAACTGTTAAACTCCAAGGAATAAAAAAAGGCAGCTCAGACACTCCTTTCAATGTGCACAGCATATAATGAGGTCATTACGTAAATTTTTTTACCAGTTTATTTGTTTCGCTCTTGAATCATCACCAGGTGGAGTTCTCAAATCGAATGTTTGTTTTTTTTGCAGCCCAGTTGTCTCCATGTTTGAGGATTTTCCAATTTCCTGTCAGAAGAATGCTCTTTTCTGAATAGTTTTGCGTGACATGCACCGTGAATGAATATCACTCTTCCGAAATTAAATTCTTTCAAACAGAAGATGTGCCGAGCAATTGTCTAGTTTCTATCGAAGCACAAATAACGTGCACTAAACAACATAACACATGATATTGGGTACAGCAGCATTGCTACATGTTACTACCTCAACATTAATGTTCCCTCTTTTAATATCATTATTATTTTGAAGTCAGTATCATTGAAGGCTTTTTTCTTTTTTGAGAAAAACGACTGCTGCCTTACCAAGTGTATCAGCCAGCCAAGCATTGATAGCCTTATCAGAACACTTCGCAGAGAGCTCACAGCCAAACTTTTCACATCACTCTGCTGCTTCTTTCGTTTCTGTGTGCAGTGGAGAGACGTGTATGCGCCTGAGAGAGCGAGGGGGGTAGACGGACAGGCAAAGATAGATACTATGTAATGAGTTTCCACAAAGCGCTCTCTGTGTGCCATCATTGTTGTAGTTTTATGAATCTATCATAAAAGGCAGAGCTTAATGTATGTCACAGAATGTAATGCAGCTGAGGAGGGACTGCAGTGAAAATGAAAGGTGGGAGACTAAAAGAATGAGGTGGCAAAAAAAAAGAATATTGTAACATCTCCTGTGATGATTCAGCTGATAACGAAAGGCGCGGCTGGTGTTGAGTTCATGAGAGCTGTCCTTTCCCGGGGATTCTGAGAGCTGGGTGGGGGGCGTCACTAGAAGAGAGCTGGCCATGTCTTTAAATAAAACACGACATTGATTTATTACTGTGAGCCAGCCATAACTTCACACACACACACACAGTCGCTGTGCAGTTAAACCACTGAGAACACTCTTGCACTGTAGATCTCAGCAAATCCACTTTACCTCTTCTAAAGGAACACAGCTCTGAGCACAGCCCTTTTTCTTTTTACTTTGACTATTTATTCCATAGCTACTTTCCTCTCAACTTCCAATATGCTCTTTGGCCTGCATCATCACAGAGAAAAGGACTTCAAAGAAGAAAGATTATTCAATTATTGAAAACCAATGACTTTGTGTGAGAGTTTGGACATGAAAGAAACTCATCTGGTTGTATTAAAAAATACATTTTAATGTTTCGGCTCCAATATGCTTGGTTTGAGCTCCATGAATGTTAACACTGATGCTTAGTCATTTACAAATGAGCAATATTCTCCCCTGGGGCTGGCTGTTATTGGGCTACATTATAAGTTGCTGGTGCTGTATGAGAATGACTGTTCATGTTATATCAAACTTTTTAGCAGAGCATTTGTCATAAAGACAACTGTAACACAAATTCAAAATTTGACAGACATACAAACAAGGATAAATAAAAATATTTTGATGAGAGGATGAGAACAGAGGATATAAGTGAAGTTAGTTAATTGTCTTCTGGTCATTACACAAAACAGCAGCTTCCATGAAGGCAACCCATCCATCTCTCTGCCACATCCAGTAGTCCACCTATATATACCTTCAGATCCAGCTTTCTTTATTTAAATTGGCCGATCACATCATCCTTCCATCAGTGAAAAGAAAAAAAAATAGATTAACTTTCACATTAATAATCAGAACATTATCAATTATTTATCAGTAATAAAATAGAAAGCAAAAAATAGCATGTATACACATGGAGTTCGTAATAGAGTCATTTCATACTTATGTAGTTTGATTTTGTACACATGGTGAATTAATCAAACTCTTGAGCTTGCCAGCGCACACCCTATAAAACACTGCATTTGAGTCAGGCTTCCTCTTTACCTGCATTACAAGATGGCTGCCAAAGAAGACACACTCATACTGTGATGTTTGGACTGAATGATTTAAATACAACAACTAAATATTTTTCCAGTACACTGGAGCATAATGCAATGTTAGGAATTAATTTTACAACATTCAGGAACCACTATAAAGTAGTTAGGGAAGAACTTAGTGCTTCCTAACAATATCAAAACACAAAACTTAAAAATATACAGTAAGCAGACAAAGACCAGGACATTTGTGTTAAAATTTAAGACAATGGGCAATAACCATAAAGTAAGATGTAATAGTAAAATGTCTATAACAAAAAACTAAAATAAAACTGATTGGTTTTTCAACTTTTTGTCTTTAGAAACTGCAGATGAATACTTGAGGAACTGCATCTAATTTAATTCAGGTATGTATTTTTCAGGCATTTTTAAGTGTTTATTATTGTTTTTTTTTTGCTTAATCTTGAACAACAGGAGCATCAGCAAACTTTACTGTGTTTTTGGGAAGACAATTTTTCTATGAACTACAGGGGTTGGACAATGAAACTGAAACACCTGTCATTTTAGTGTGGGAGGTTTCATGGCTAAATTGGACCAGGCTTGTAGACAGTCTTCATTGATTGCACATTGCACCAGTAAGAGCAGAGTGTGAAGGTTCAATTAGCAGGGTAAGAGCACAGTTTTGCTCAAAATATTGAAATGCACACAACATTATGGGTGACATACCAGAGTTCAAAAGAGGACAAATTGTTGGTGCACATCTTGTTGGCGCATCTGTAACCAAGACAGCAAGTCTTTGTGATGTATCAAGACCCACGGTATCCAGG